>JAMKCH010043929.1:0-12454 GCA_023653785.1 Ophioderma brevispina | reverse complement strand
TGTGCAGGTGTGTTTGGTATGGGATGACGTTTACATGCTGGGTGTGTCATGTGGTGTGTGTGTGTGTTGTGCATGCACGCATGTGCTCATTAAGTGAACAAAAAGCGTGGGTGAGTGTGTAAGCATACGAGTGGGTTGTGAGAGTTGTACTAAACTTACAATCTATGCTGTCTGTTAGACATAGTTTGATAATATGCTAATTTGTTTTATTATTTTAAAGTACATGTATTGTAAATGTGTGCAGGCCATTATGGGATCAAGTAATGATACTGAAGAAGTTACCCTGGGTAAAGAAAGAATTAAATAAAGAAATAAATACAACACAACGCAGGGTGGGGGGTAGGACACGATAGAATCCATTTTGAATTAACAAAATTCAAAAAGGCATCAATTTCCGGGTGATAGTGTTTCAAGGACTTAACGGTAGGAGGGCGCTCTTACGCATATCCAAACGGTTACACACAGACTTGACTAAAGACTAGGACTGGCACGAATATTTAAATCTAAATGACAGGTGTGGAAATTACACTATTTGCCGCGGGGTTAATCAACTAAACCCGACGGATTTTGAAGTCATAATTTTTCTTATGTTATCATGAGATACTAAGATCTTTTGAACAAAGCGTGAAGAGATGATTTTTGAATGGTCACTGGGACCGAAGACTGCCAGTAAATGCACGTAGCAGTTTCCACAAATTCGTTTGGAACTCCCCAATGCCCAAATCGAGCAGATTCGTTGGTCCTACCCCCCCTGACACAACGTATACCGACGTATTGACAGGATCTGGCTCATACGCACACATTTTGCTCAAATTTCCTTTCCAAGACCTGATTTGTCACAGTTCATCGCATTTGTTGTGAACGTTAACGTATAAGATTCGTTTTACGGGTGTGGCCTTTTGCAGTAAACCGTTTCGCACAGTTATGACAGAAAAATACCGTATCATGAGCCTTTAACACCTAGAATCTATATACATGTTTTACTGGGGGCATTTTATAGAGTGCTAATTTCTGAGGGATGCCAAATAAATTCGAACCCCCCTCCATGACAGCGACCCCCCTATGCGATTTGAAGTTCACTGTTGCTGTTAGGATGCATGTCCTACCCGCTGCTTGGTTATAGACTTCCCACACTCCACGAATATTTGACGTATTGACAGGAGTTGGCTCATGTCGAACCACATGTGACCAAATCCTTTCCAAGACCTGATTTGACATAGGTCATCGCATGTTTTTTTTAAGGTGTAAACATTAGCTAGTATGACTTGTTACTTGTTATACATATAGCGATAGTATGACTTTTGAAAAAAACGATTTTTGCACATTATGATGACAAAAAATGGACCGTATATCATGGGACCTAACACCAAGATTTATATACACAGTGATTGGTAAGTAATATAGACCAGTTAAAATCTGACGTCAGCATCAATTGTAAATACTGATGCGCGCGCAGCCTCGCAGGCAAAACATTTCGAGGTCAAAGCTGTCCCAGCATAGTAAACAATGCTTGACAGGAGTTGGTAATATCAGCATCTGTCTGGGGTGGAAGTTTCGCGAACTTTTTCTTCGGTGAAGATGGAACGAAAGGTGAATATGTTAAAGATGTATCTGAAAACTGCGCAGAGAGTACTTGGACGACTGCTGACTGAAAACAAAATCTGAGGGACAATTACCGATCCTTAGAGTTACGATTCTACTTGTCGAAGATAACAAAAAAAAGATGCCATCGATGCATATACGGCCGACATTGTAGGCATATATCTACCCATCCAACACACCAAGCCCATTCACGCACGAGTTCGCTTTAAAAGCATACAGATCCCTGATGATTATTAATAATAACTTTTATCGGGTTAGGAAGAAGGCTTCTTTACCAAGTTCCTAAACTCCCAGTTTGTTTCATCCGTGCCTGGTTCACGCGGAGGCAGGAAGCCAAATGACCCAACGAGTGCAGTTGAAGATGCCTGGGTGGGTGTCCAAAGGGTATGGGACAGATTCCTTACCGCCACAATGCACGTGTATAGGCCTCACAGCTGGGTACGTACATAACATGTACAGGTTTCCTGATTAGACTTGTTTACTTCCACCTATGTACTGTCCACATCGGACAGTCTGTGTTTAGATATTTAACAACTATTGACTGGTCATGAGGGTTGATGATGGAGATTATCGCTCCCGAGCTGCCCTAGCATACCTGGCCTAAAATAACTATCGACCCGAGGGTCGTAGTGGCCAGGTATGCTAGGCCACATAGTCGGCCATGCTAGGCCTAAATAGTGATGCTAGTGCCTACATAGATGATAGACTACATGTTAGTGGCCAGAGTCATGCTAGGCCTAACATAGATTAGTAACCGGGCCAGGTATGCTAGGCAACGAGGGAGCGATAATCTCCATTCATCCCAGCGTCAAAGTCCAGGTGATCCCAGTTGAAAAGTTGTTCCATTTTCCGAGACGAAACTAACTGGTTTCACGTTTTTAACTGTTGGAATTGGTTCAATGGTCACTACAAAACCTAGTTGAAAATTGTTCCAGTTTCCGTCACGGAAAATTAACTATTTTTAACGGGAATTAACTGGATAGTAAACTGGGATCAATGATTTTCAACTGGTTCCAGTTGAACCAGTTAGTGGGATCAACTTGGAATTTTGACCTGGGTCACCCGATATAAGACAGTCAATATTCGTTTTATATACCGAATACATTATCTTTGTCCACTGATTGGTCAAACTACATCCCGTGACATGTTTATTTTCTATATTTAGAGATCCTAGCTTCCTACTCATATAGATAGGCATGATAGTGATAGGCCCGGGATAGGCCTACCCAAGGCTAAGACCAGACCTAGCTTTGCCTAGGCTTGGGGTAATTGAGAACTGACACGCAAAAAAATTCCAAAAATGTAAGTAGAGGGGGCCTACTCACCAATCTTGTCCTGAGTGGAAGATGGAGAGAAGGGATCCAGTTCCAAAATCAAAAGAATATATAAAAAAAAGTACGGTCAAGCTTCCAACTGATGAGCTCCATCGCTGGAACCTTATCATCGCTAATCCAGTTGACAGTGTTTCGTTGTCATATCCTTCAATTACCTGCATTCCAGCATTGAGCCTGCATACAGCTGGCCTGTTTGTTTTCTATTTTTTTTCTTTGTTATCACCTATAAGCTCACGTCTGGTAACACTTGGTATGAGGTAGATTAGAAAGTAAAACATTTGTTTTAATAATTATTCACTAGGTTGATTTGAAAGGGTTCACATTATCATGTGGGGTCCAAGGGAGGTTGATATCAGCCGCATTTTGATCACCTCTATATTTCGGTGCACTAATTACTGTATGATAAAAATGAAATTCAAGATGATCCTTTACACAAACCTGTAATAATGAATGCTAAGTTTTAAGCTCAAAATTTTTCTTTAAGGGAAAAAATGTATTGAATCAATATTTTTTGCAGCATTGTATAGCACACATGCCTATTCTAATGTGCTACAAATAACACATTGCCTGAAAGGGATTTATTAGTACATGTATTCCAAATAAATATGAATATAATTTTTTTTTTTCATTTTCATGTCTGGAAATAATGCAGTGTTAAAAAGAAATGTACTTTTTTGTCGTATCACCCTGTATATTTGTTAGTACACCCTGAATATCCATTCAAACTTTGCAGATTTACAATCCTTATAAAATGCTCTTCATAAAAATGTATACATTTGTAGAATTTGGAACACAGCTTTTTGAGCTATAATGAGAAATATAGGGTAAAAATGCAGTCGATTTTCGCCTTTTGGAGTCCTTCGATTAGCGCAACCGACGGAACAACAACTCTCTGGCATTGTTGATTATGCAGGGCAGTAAATATAATTAATTAGAACAATATTTATGGTGAAATTCAAAGCGTGTTATGACGATAATAAATTAAACTCAACCGATCTACTAGTGACCGCTAATGTTTTGCCTGCGAGCAGCAACTTCCGCGTCACGTGACCGACTCAGAACGTAAACAATGTTAACTGGTCTATAGAGTGCTAATTATCCGAATTCATGAACTTATCTTGGTCTTATGTTAGAATTGTCCTTCTTTCTTGGACAAGTACTTCCCGTCTTTTGTGTTTGTTTGTCAACAGGACAGCGGCGTGAATGGTCTTCAGCAGCCGATATACGCCGCCCAAATTCAACAACTCAACTTGAATTACCGTACGTTGACAGACAGTGATCCCAAAGAAATCAGACCCCCCCCCCCCACACACACACGGTAAAAACTGGGGTGTTAATTTTAACCCCTCCATTCTGGAATCAATAGGGCACTGCACCCAGTGGTGTTAGATTTATGTTAGTGTTATATTAAGACAAATTTTGGTGTTAGATGAGACTGTTTGGTGTTAATAATTTTCCACCATAGTCGGTGTTATTGATTTTTTAAACACTGCTGGGTACCACATTGACACTACTGGTGTAATTTAACACTCTCCTGGAAAAAATACGGGACGCACCCTCTGGTGTTAATTAACACCAACCTTTGGTGTTAACATTTATATTTGTAACGTCTGATATTTTAGTACAAAACTAGCGGGGAGCCGCGCTGCGCGTGGGCCCCCGCTATAGCCCTGGAGCTAGCACACGTTTTGTAACCATCTCAAGTACAAAAGGTTTGAGTGATTAAATATGTAGACAGACTGACAGGGACCCCTTAAAACATAATTCTTAAGCGCCACAAATGAGAGGGGGTCAAGACAAAGTTTTGTACAGGGGTCAAATTTTTAAATTGATCCAATCGTGCTGAAAAGTATACCATGTTATTTGTCTAGCCACTAGGATTTATGAAAGGTATAGTTTGTACTATCTACAACGTAAAGTTTCAGAGTTATAGACTAAAAACAGCAAAAATCAATGAAAAAGGGTCAACTTCAGTTGTACAGGGGTCAAATTTTTAAGTTGCTCCGATTTGGATAAAAAATGGTGCAAATTATTGGTGGAGCTCATAGGATCAAAAAAAGCTTGCTTAAGAAAGTAGGGGGAACACAAGGTCAAACCCCATTGAATGCAATGGACGTTGACCTTCTGTGCCCCCTACATCGGTAACTAAGTATTTTAGACAGTCAAAACTATTCCTTATTTTTTATTTGAGGATACAAATTTCTTTCAAATTGCACTTGATCGGTTGTAGACCACCTGCCGAGAACGTTTCGAAGGTTTATTGGACAAACAAAGCACGAAAGAAAACGGCAAACCTTGTTTTGAACTTGTCTGCTAACGTAATCGTTTCCCATAGAAAACCATGTTTGAATTTCTGCATGTCGTACACAACATAAATTACTAAATCATCATCTTATTACATAAAGACGGCGTATTCGGCTTATTCACTTCAGGTGTAATCTAATACATTCTAATACAATCTAATACAAAAAACCTGGGTTCGAAAAAAAATTGAGGGCGCCTCTCTCTGGAAATGTCCTCATGTCTCTTTAAGGATACTTTCAGGCGATTTACGCACATTGTTTATGGTATCGAAATCATCGAAAAATTTTAAAATAGGATATATAAGGATTTCACTTGTAAATTATTTATTTCGATTACTACTGAATCACATTTGACCTCTTTTTACATTAAAAAACATCTAGAATTGTGACAACTCTCTATTCGATGTCGCCATTCTTATTAAGTAGTAATAATTATGGTTTTAACGTCACATAACGTACTCTTATGCAAAATGCAAAAAATGAAACCAAAAGATTGTTTAATGTGTTTATTTTCCCAAATGAAAATATACTTGCAATTTGGGAGGTCTACAAAAATATTGAAAACAATGCAAGAATGTCTATAACGGAAACCAAAATCTCAGGTTGGGCGATTGGCGGGTCAATCTGAGGATCGAGAGGTGCATAAAAAAAGCATTATTTGCACGTTATCATTTTATTCCCTGCACCTGATTATGACAAAAAAATCATGCCAAATTTACAAGCACGAGTACACAGGGCAGTGCATAATGTCTTCCGTAGTAGACACATTCATCACTTTTCAATTCGTAAGATTAAAAAAAATACAAATTGAAAATGGAGCTATTCTTCATGTCATTGAGTTACGTTATCCAAAGTCTTTGCCCGAAAATAAGAACACCTCCATTGAAAATATCTTAATCATTTTAATATTACCTCGATGCAGAAAACAGACAGAATTAAATACCGTGGACTTTGGATTTTAAGGATTAGATTTCTCAAAAAGTTAACATGGATCTTTAAAGGTGCATTGTTTGCTTCTGTCATATAGATTGCGTTCTCTAATTTGATATGAGAGCCCGGTACATGCACATAGCTCCATCAAGTACAGGGGGAAAAACAAACTTGCCAGTGCAGTTGTGATGGTAGGACATTAACGCAAATTGCAAAGCCACTATTCAATACTGTGCTAATTATTGATAGTTTAACCATTAAAACGGCGGTTTTTTTTTTATTTATATCTGGGCAGATTCCCCAGATAATCTAGGGAATGAAATGGATTTGAGGGCTCAAATTTTAGACCTTCGTCTGATATCAAACTTGATAACTTACTTCTTCAAAACGAGACGGGATCCGGGTAAATCAGCGGGGGGGGGGGGGCAAAAACGATCGGCTCACATCCACGCACCTTTAAGTTTTTGTATTATACTTAACTCATTCTCTTGGGTTCATGATATCTCGTGCAGTTTGAAAACGCGATCTAAATTGAATATGCGGAGATTTCAGGTGCGGGTCAACTATGATCTTTGGCGTATACGCGTACAAGGTTTTACAAAGTCACCGTTGGCTATATTCGGAGGATCCAATCAGCCCAAGAGAGAGAGAGAGAGGCTAAGTCTTGCCTAACATGTCTCCTATATGTTTTTATATGTGTCCCTTTTCTACTCTAGGCTTCTATATCATGTTTATATTCAGATAGTAGGCATAAAGTTCACAAGTAGGCTACAGCTCTTCTACTTGGTCAGTCATCTTCTCCAAGTTGAAAAGATTTGAAACTTAAACGCAGTCGAGCATTCTATTCTTCGCATTACTTGACCAGCGTTGGTTCATCGTCTTCATTTGATTGATCGTCTTCGAATGCTTCATTTGCTCCTTCTATCTGCGCAGGAGAAGATCTCCCGGCTTCCATTGAGAGATATACTTTGTCACCAGCTTCATCGGGATGTCTATGCGCCTTGCAGGTTGAAATAATCACTGACACAAATCGATACATCTGAAGTGATAGAAGCAAAGCATTCTTAGATGTGAAGAAGATCATGGATTGATCAAAGATGTGAAAATTGATAATAAGATACATTCGCATGGCAAAATATGGTCCATCTTGTAGGAAGACATCAGTTATAAGCGCCCAAATTTCTGTTCCGCAAATCACATCTGCACATGTGCAAAAGCATGTGCACATGCATCCATGTGACGATTCTGGGGATTGTTCCTTTGAGATGTTCTTAGAAGATACGTTTAATTCATCCGAATTTACACTAAGACCACCTCTGCGTCTTGTTCTTTTCTTCGTAGCCGTAAGTCCAAGGGTATACTGAAGAAGCGACCAAGTCCAAATCGCTAGAATGATCATGTAGATTGTTTGATTGCATGCTATACTCTCGAGTTTCACCGTTTCTAACGAGAATTCCAACATGTCCGCAGCCATACCGATAAATACGAGTAGAAGCATGGATAACTCTTCTCGCGTCATGCCCCCTTTCGGCATTAACCAGCGACCCAGGATCAAAACCAACATCAGGGTTTGCTGGAATATGGTGCTGAAAGTCACCCCAAAGTTATACTGCTCCTGAAAGTGAGAAAATATATTGAAATGATAGAATGATATAGCAATATTTCACCGCGACGAAATCGAAAACGTGTTAAGAATTTGGTTTAAAAAATTAGAATGAGTTGACTTTTATAAGGGAAAGGAAAAAGCGGCATCACGATATTTACCACTTCCAGTGCTTCAATTGCTACGATGCTTACTTCGCCTGGCACACCATTGGAAAGACAACTTGCTTCAATGTCGTTAATTGTATGGAAATCGGTGGGACATAAATAGGTGATATTAAGACGATCCCTGACATTCACTCTCATATTCAGTAGATAGAGTTCTGCTATCCATATCACAGGTACCGCCATAAACAAGTACACAAGTACATTGGGTATAAACCTGTAAGAACGAAACGCCACAAATATAGAACATGCTATTTATAGTCTAGCCGATTACCTGGGTTCCCATGCACCCCTCAAAACTAAATTCTAACATGATTTTTAGAATCTCTACGACATCTCCTTAACGAATTTTGATGTTACCAAAATCAAATATTGACCCAAGGGGTCCGATTGGCGGCCATCTTGGATCTAAAGAGACCAGTAATATAAAGCGGTTTGATTTAGTTGAAAAGTGTCTCAAATGATTCGTCTCATCAAGGAATCGGAAAATATTATACTTTGGCATATTTGTGACGTTCAGTTACAGAGATATGGATGAAAATGTGATAAAGGTCAGTGACCTTTTGATTGGTCATCATTGTACAGGGGCCAAACTTTACAAATGCATGGATCTTGATATATTTGGTGTTAAGTTGTTCTTATGAGCATGAGCAATCCAGAAAAGTATAGTTTGCAATATCTAGGATGTTTAGGTAGGTGGAAAATTCGTGTAAAGTTGCCTCTTGTCAAATTTGCATTGTTTTGTATGGTAAAAAATACTCGTCTCTTTCCTAAACAATAAACTAAAACAGAAGTTCCTAAATAGTGGAAACTGTACATTTCCAGATTGCTCATGCTCGTACCAACAATTGGACACCAATTTTGTCAAGATTGAAGCATTTTGAAAATTTGGCCCCTGTACAATGACAATCAAAAGTTCAAGGACCGTTATCATATTTTACCCATATCTCTGTAACTGAACACCACACTATATATTTATGGTGAAACGAATCATTTGAGATACTTTTCAACTAAATTGAACCACTTTGTACGATTAATCCCGCTTAATCCAAGATGGCCGCCAAACGGACCCCCTTGGGACAATATAAAGGAAATGTACATCCACCTTCGAACGCATTCTTAAATCATAAGGTATTCTTTTGAAATTGCGGTATCTATTCTCAACAAAAACGTTTCATTCCACTTCTAAAAACATTTCTTGTAGTCATATTTAGCACACGTAACGTCACAGCATTGATTTATATATTAGAACTTCTAGCACTGAAATACAGAGAATAGTATTTTTTTGAGTAATTGAAAATACCTGTTTGAGAGTCCCAAATTATAATTTGAATCTTAAATTACATACACAATCATAATGCACTATCAGCTATTATCACGAGGTACCCGTGAGCATTTTAGCTATTTTTGTCATGACAGTCAAAATTTCAAAAATGATTTTTTGTTATCTTAGACTCGTATAAGCTACTGCAGCAGCCACGAAACATTACATATTTAACTTACCATTTCCATTCACCACCGTCTTTCACACTGAAGGTAAGCAGTATTTCCAGCATTACTAGAAGCACGCCAACCGAGATTACCCAGTAGATGGAGGATTTTGTGAAGAGAACCAACACATAAACACCGGCCATACTATGCAAGAGGTACCCGCATCTAACAAGTGACGCTTTCAACGCTTTATTCGCCAGCATTTTGTTACAGTAATGATAACTATTGGAATGTCCAAATTTCGTACAGTCGGAATAATTGTGTCCACATCTTATACACACACGTTTTCAGTAAAGTTTATCTCAATCCAGAATTTTGATTGAGATGAATTAGATTAGGTTGTAATAATTTCGTGGCATAATACCAACTTCTCTCCCTTTCTCTATCTCCGTTTTGTTGTCCAGCCTGGCATTGCAATGGGCCCAAAAGGGGTACGTTGCTAGAGTTCGTGCATGAACACCGCCCTGTCCTTTTTTGTCTAGTAAAGCTGGATATTACCGCGATTAAACGTTCTTTCAATACTAACCAACTTCGTTTATGAGCTTTTCTTTCCCTGGGTCGAATTAAGTTTTATTTCAATAATGTAGCATGAAATGTTTGTTTGTCCTGCTGTTGAAAGTTTACACATGAGCAATCAACAAGAGTTTCACATTGCCCACCAGAATGATTTACTTTAATTGCGTTTTAAGCTACAAATATGTATTTTAAGGAACAAAAAAGAGAATGTTGCTGTTGTTTTTTAACTTCCCTTCATTTCTTTTAGTCCTTTAGTTTCGACGTTTTTTTTTTTAAAAACTTTTGGGTTTTGTTTTTTGTTGGAAAATATTTCCAAGTACTTTGTGGTGATAGTAAGAGGCAGTGATAACCTAAGAACTAGAACTTTAGACCTGTTCCCCCCACCTTTCCTTTTTGCGTTATACTAATGCAAGCACACATGTTTTACCATCTTCGGAAAACTGTTATGTTGGTCATGCCATTTTGCTTGGCAGAAAATTGGGCCCTCATTCTGTCGTGTAACTACTTGAAATTATTCATTAGAAACGTTATCAATACAATAAAAAAATCACAGTGAGATTATGGACAGCAACAAAAAAACTAGAGCTGTCATTTATACCGATTTTTAGTAAAGTGAATAATAACAATTAGGGTTCATCCAAGAGATTCAATGAATGTTTTTGTCAATACACTTGTAGCTGTTAACAATCAGTCCATAATAGCACACCAAGACATGCTTTTTATTATGTAGCCTGAATGATTTTAACACATAAGCTCACCGTACTCACTGTGTGTTGCTCCTACTCAGGTGAAAAGCTCGGCTAAGGTGTTTTTAACAGTTTTAAGTGGTAAAATTTTCGGGGTACGTACAGGGGGTTATTGATTGAATTTTCATTTTTTAAGAGTAGGTTGTTTTTAATATGTAGGGGTGTTCCTCAATTTTGAGCTTGGGGGGGATAAATCATACTTGCACTTTTGTGAAATACACCCCCTCACTCTTGGGGGACTCGCTCACCTCTCTAAAGCGAATTATGTTACCGTACCAACATTGGATAATGCCAGTACCCATTTATACACCTCAGGAGTAATTGAGGTAAGCGTATTTATGAAAGGGCGCAAACGCGTTGGCCGCAGCGGGGCCTCGAATTCACACCTTGGGCGTGTGGTCCTCTGGCGCTTTATCATGGACCAGTGTGCTGGCCGGTGTTCTGGCAACCCCGGGGGGGGGGGGGGGGGGGGGGGCGGGGTGGGGGGGGTGGGGCGAGGGGGCATGCCCGTACGGCAGGGGGGGGGGGGGGGGGGGTGCGAGGGGTGCGGCCGCACCCCCCAAAATACTCCTCAAAGGGGTAAAGGTCCACTTTTTGCTTTTTTTTTCTATAAAAGGGGGCCAAAAGTTTAGAGACATTTGACAGAAAGTCTCCTTTTTGGGGATTGCATGTTCAAAAGGTCCCCAAAAAAGGAAGTTTTAGGGGGATTAGGTCCACATTTAGCAAAAAGGTAACGGGTCCCTTTTTCAAAAAAAGGTCCACCTTTTCTAAGTGCCGCACACTCCCCCCCCCAACCCCCCCCCCCCCCAAAAAAAATAAATCCCTGCATTACAATCCCAAGCCCTGCTGGCTACCAACATTTCTTTCCGACATAGCCTAAAGTCGTGACCAGACTGAAATTCAGATAAAATTGAATATTGAATAGGTACATACGCGAAAAGCATCTTAAAATCAAATCTTGAAAAATATTTCAGTTTACAATACCAGGATTGGGTCCTGTTTGTAATAAATTGGCAATTTTAACCTGGACTAATATACTAAGAGTTATATGAGCCCGCCCCATTCACTCTGTGTTAAATCTGCATACATATAGTGGTATATCTATTTTGCTTGCTATATCCCTCTGCTGTTTTATAAACCAATCTGTTTCTCTCTTCGTTTAACACAGAAAATCATAGAAATCAAACATTAAATTTAGTGATAAAACTCCAAAGTGGATTATTTATGTTCTTTGATGCATTTCCGGTGCAATTTTTAGCTTAAATTTGAGAAATTAAATTTGGTTTTCCTTCCTGAAACTTTTTACAAACCGTCTTTTTTGAAAAACTAGGCCGAGGCACCCTGAAACGGCGTATTTGTGTGTGGCTTCCTATCCCTCTATATGTCTAATTTCCATATGCCTTTATGTCAGATTTTACTTAATATATACCAGAGCCCATAATGGCTGGCATTCACCAAAATGATACATCAATGAACTATGTTGCGCTTTCCTGAAACATCAATATCAAACACTCATGCTGGTGTGGTAGCTGAATAACAGTAAATTAAATGCAAATCTTTTATTTTTGAATCAATTAGAAATATTATTTGATTATTAAAACCGAGTTCATATCATGATATGTGGAAAAAATTGTAAATAATCCCAACATGACGATTTAAAACCGAATTTCATGCAGTGTGGCAGGAGATATGTCCTCAAGGACTCACAGTCCGTCTACAACGTGAAGAATAGGGCACTCGATTCATTTTGACTCTTCGCGCACAT
>JAMKCH010043928.1:0-11705 GCA_023653785.1 Ophioderma brevispina | reverse complement strand
TCGTTAATCAACTCTGTTTGGAAGCTTCCAGGTTGGGAATATATTGCAGAGCTTTGATAGCTAGCACAGGGAAC
Organism: Ophioderma brevispina; assembly: GCA_023653785.1. Classification (NCBI taxonomy): domain Eukaryota; kingdom Metazoa; phylum Echinodermata; class Ophiuroidea; order Amphilepidida; family Ophiodermatidae; genus Ophioderma; species Ophioderma brevispina. Next base: position 11,631 of record JAMKCH010043928.1, on the reverse strand, counting down.
ATAACACGGCCATTACTCAGCTGGCTCGATTTTCCAGATAGATCACAAAAGGGTAGGTAAACTGGTGTGGTACCGACAGGGAAGAAGGAGTTGGGTGCGTGAGACCTGGATTTAATTAGTAGTAGAACCAAAGTTATCAGTTGCAGTAGGTGTTGGCCAACTGACGGTAGTTCCAGGAGTTCCCGAGGAACAGCACTGTGATGTCACTAACAGGAGCGATAAATGGCGGAGTTTATAAGGGGCAGGGAACCATCATCTGCGATTAAAAACAATGCCCAATTAGAACAATCTTCATTATGAAATCTCATGGAGAAAAAAGGATCAATTCAGCCATTTTTTCCACAGTGGTAACTATATAAGAGTGGTCAAAAAAAATTTGCACTTTTAGTCTGCAAAGTGGGTAGACATATCCAAACATAGTTAGAGGGTTATTTATTTAACTTCAATATCTTGTTGAACCTAGTGAAAACTGCTTTATAGTAAAAGGTCAAAAACCGCGTGCACACACAAAATTCTATGGCACTGTTGGCAGTCACAAATTAATACCAAGATTTGATCACACATTGAACAATGCACCCAGTCATGGGAACTTGGTATTATACAACCACAGAGGTAAGAATTAAGACACTCAAATTTCACAAATTTCTCTTATAATTTAAATAGAACATGGCTGTATTATTTTCTTCTTATGATTGTCTCAAACCATGCAAACATTCAAAATACAAGCAGACGTCTCGATTCAGTCACGGCAAGTGTAAAAAATTCAAGTACTTTCAATTTAAATCTACCCCCAATTGAAAATTAACTAAATTATTATGCAATAAGCATTTCAAGTTAAGCTTCAAAGTGGAGGAAATTTTCTTTCACGTTCAAACAGTAAACACTTCGCACAAACTCGAAGGTGAACAGTAGTTTGTTGAGTAGCCTACAGTTCACGCAATCGTATTGATTTCTGTTAACATAAATGGTTGTCCCGTAGACTTGCATGTGGCAAAGTGGTTTTTGGACACATTTTTCTCGCTACATGGCGTTTATTTTGTTATTTGCAACTTTGTTTTTGCAAGATGTTTTCCAACCCGGTCTAACAAGATATTGTAGTTAATAAATATCTTAAACAAGTTCCACCCCCTGTTGAGAAATTGCAATAGGTAGCCATCATTACATGTACAGTCTACATACTAGAAAACATAACATTGAAGGTTACACGGGGCTGGTTTCCATAAGGCTCAGTGAAGGTGTAGGTCACTGGTGTGGTACCCAACAGGGAAGAATGAGTGGGTGCATTGGTCCTGGACGTCAGAGTAGCACTACCAGGACCTCATCAGTTGCAGTTGGCTCTACCCAAGTGACTGCTTCTGGGTTAACCAGAAGGAACAATCACTGTGATGTCATGACTGGTGATATGGTTGGCCCAGTTTCATCAACAGGTAGAGTTCCATCATCGATTCAAGTATGAAACATGTAATCAGCCTCAGCCATCAACCTGCTCTTGTACGTAAAGCATGCTAATGATTACAGCGTCCGGTAAGTACGTAATCTGTTTCTAAAATTTAAAAAATTGGCGTTAATTGAAACAAGTGTTTGAAAATTCTCAAGACATGGAAAATATCAAAATGCCTTGTGGGAAAAAATGGATGTGACTGTAGCAATTGCGTGTTCACTTTTGTGTTGTGGAGCAACAAAGTACCCGAAAAAATGTTCAATTTTCTCGCGAGGTTATATAGGACTCAATTACGATAATGTTCAAACCAAAACAAAGAATGTACCCTCTGAAGCAAAAATATCCACAGAACCCCTTTGTTTCTGACTATTTGAGATTTAGTTTCATTTTATAACACAACTTCTCATGAGAGACTGATCAATGTAATCTCTTGCATATGACCCATTTGGATAAATCTTTCCCAGCTCACAACATGGGAATAGTTACCAGCCGCTGTTACAGAATGATATTCCGTGCAAAGCCAAATCGCATTTATTTGATACAATCATAATTGCACGCATACACACAACAGAACGAATACACACAGCACACATACACATGACCATACCTTCGCATCTAGATAAGTACAAAATAAAAACCTGATTATAACGCCAAAAATTTTGTTCAAAGTTGCCGCTCAGACTGCCCGATAATATTTTCACAAGAGGCAATTCCTCAATCTGGTGTGCAAGCTGCTTGGAATGCCTTATCACAATGCAATTCCTTTCTAGGAAAGAAGAGGTTCAGTCAGCTGATCTCGTGCATGGTCAAGAGAAGAGAAGATTCAGTAGCTTCCCACAATGACATTGCTTCCAATGGAAGGTTTTTGTACAGGTACTTTGTTGAATCGAGTAGGATGAAACTGGCAAAATTGACAGTGCTGAACACAAACTGCATTTTAAGAATGTTTCATCTCTAACGATTCACATTGACTACAGGTACAAAAACTTCCATTGGAAGCAATTGCATTGTGGGAATGCCTACTTATATCTTATCTTGTCAAGAGTGTGGTTTTTCGATTGCATCAAGGTCAGTTAGGCGACATTCCTAAGGCAGCACGCAACGAGCAGCGTTTCTCACTACGTTGTTCACCAATGTTAATTGGTATGGGAACCACGCCAACACAACGTGTTAATTCCAATGCTCTCATGCTTGTATTAAATCAAATCAGGGTGAAAACATTCACTCCAGAGGGCGGGTCATAAAACCATGAGTTAAACGGATAACACCACCCTACCAATTAGCGTCTTGATCTTCAATAACAACATGTTCGATGTGCGGTCAGCCGTGTGTTGTATGCACACAAGTCGTATGAAAAGGGAATGGGCAAGAAGCCGCAGCTTATATTTAAAGAATATTTCCTCTGCTCCCCCTGAATATACTACGTAATTAGAAATTGAGAAAGTGGCGTGGTCTAGCGGTTAGCAAGCTTACCTCTGGAGGAGAGGGTCCTCGCGATCGCATTCTCAGTGGAGAGTCCCACTTGCGGAATTTTAATTCCGGGATGATTCAATTTGGGATTTATTTGTTTAACATATTGATTAAAAACTGAATACCGACGTTCCCAGGTTCATTTGAAATCGGGCAAATGAACCATGAAAGCTTGCACTACCATCCGGTGTGGGTATTCGTTTGTAGTGTGTTGAATGTTGCAATGGCGCTGTTTAAGCTGCGCCCTCCAAGGTTGCATTGTGTTTCTGCAAGTAGTAAATTTAAGTTGTAAGTCTCTAGCAATTTGTCCTACAGGCCACGATTTGAGATTAAAATAAACCTTGAAAACCTTGTACGTTTAGCGTGGAAAGGCACCAGGAAATTGCATGGCGGTGGTGGCCATGAGATCTCAAGATTGAACCAATCGCACTGTTTAGACACAAGTGGAAATCTTTTAGTTAAACAAAAATTTCTCATGGTTCTCCGCTTAAGCGCTTCACTATATCAAAAGAAAAAGCTGTGACGAGACGCTCCATAAAAAACTTACATTTCAGACACACGGACAAAGACACGCAGAAAGACACAGCAAGACATTGCACACACACAGCTAAGGGTCCTGTCCCCAGCCCAAAGAAACCACAAATGCCATCACAAATGTGCGGAATGCAAGGTTGTGAGTGCATCAACATTTGACCTGGCACATGTTGAACTTTGACCCCCAAACAAATGAGGAATACATATTGCCCACCTAGATTCAAGTTAGAACTTTAAACTTTTCAATGGAGTCGTAAGTGTAATAGCTGCCATGTCAGAAATTTTCCTGAACAATACTATGTGCCAAGTCTTGTAGTGGCTCTTGAAATGGTTCACAGTCAACTGTTACCTGAAGGAACCATTTCAAGAATGACTTAAGGAAAGAAAAAGAAATTAAGTCCTTCTATAGACAGGGCACAGATCTATCACACAGGCAGCTATTGCACTACAACCTTTTGCGGCACTCGCCATGACAAATTACCAATGTGATTCGTATTTGATTAAAAACATTAATTCCCATTGCAACCTGTGCACTATTATAGGTATATGACAAACACTTAGACCTTGTTTGTTTGTGCAATTCATTGGTAATTGTCAGGATTAGTCGAGCTGTGTAAGCGGTCGGGGGCAGGCGGGCCTGCATGTATCCATGATTCGGAGGACGCTCCAACATTGCCCAATTTTTAGGGGGGAGCGGATTGGGAACAACAGTCGCTGATTTTCATTTACTCTTATGGAAATCTTACCACAGGGCGCGGCTTAACGTCCTCCAAGGACGGGTGCTTTAGTGATTCATTGGCCATTCAAGTTTGAACCATGGAGATAGTATTCAGATTTTAATCAACAGCTGTTATATACGACCAAATCCAGAATTGAGGACCCAAATAAATTCAACCAGCAAGTGTCCTCAATAGAAATTCTAACCCGGGAAATTGAGCACAGGCACAAACACCCTCCTAACCACTAGGCCCAAAGCTCTCCAATTGGATGAAATTGACCATTCTGGTAATCAACCCCCATGGTTTCACACCAGTAAAATAAATGAGAAAGGGGCAATGTCCAAGCCCCCACTGCAAATGAGGTTTTTTGGTTGAAAGGCCCAAAGTATACCCTAAAAAAACTGATGAAATGGCGAAGAGATCTGGGTTGAAATCATGGTTGCTATCAATATTAAGTATAAAATCTGTAGGGAATATCAAAAAAAGATTGTCATTGGTATGTTATTTTGATCCGACAAACCTAATTTTAACCATATTCTTCAGGGAACACCTAACTGAAAAGTGCTCTGACCTCCAAGGTCCATGGTGCTGCTTGTTTAACGGTTCCTAGTGTAGCTCAAAAATTTGAGATAAGTTCCCTAATTCATGATTGATTGGTTAGGAGATATGATGATCTTCAGCAGAATGTTAGCTTTAGGGTCGGAGATGTTCCATTGAGAAAATGACGTTTTCCATCTCGCCCATTTGTCCAGAACGAAGGGGACAAGTATTTATACTGGGTGAAAACCCCATGTTTGATGAATGTTGGCCTGGTAGCAGAAGAGCTGTGTGCAATCAGTTCTCCTTGGGAAGATTAAAATTCAAATTTTTTATGGTTTTAGTTGGTTTTATTAGTAAATTTTATTAGATTTCAACCTTGAACAATATTGACGTGAATGTGGTGCTAACGTATTTCCAGATGGGGAATCAGTGTAGTTGAAGTAACTGGTGTGCTACCAACAGGGAAGAATGAGTTGGGTGCATTGGTCCTGTGTGGATATCAGCGTAGCATGCCAGGAGTTCATCAGAAGAGCGGTTGGCTCAACCCAATTGACAGTCGTTCCAAAGCTTCCAGGTGGAACGGATAACAGTGAATTATCATAACGGGTGATACGATGGTGCAGTGTATAATCAGCTGCAGAATAAGCAAGAATTTGTCGTGCATTTTAAAAAATATACAGCGAGTAAATTTGTTCATCCCCCTGCAAGATTAGCGTCTGGAACCATTTACCTCAGTATGACCTTGTTCTTGCCTTTGACATCCTCCACATATGAAGGAGACTCATGACCGTAACCCCAAGTCCTGTTTAAAGTTTTGAATGCATTCTGATCCATGTATCTGTAAACAAGCGGTTTGTATCCGCCTTCCTTCACTCTGCAAAGTTGACCTTCTTCTTAAAGACTTTGACCTGAGGATAGCGGACCTTATTAAACCCTACCATGTCGCGCAGTGCTATAGTGACCTGTGACCCAAATTTTGGGGACACTTGGAGGTAAATGGTGTTATGCACGAACATTGAAAAAGGTTAACCAAAACTAAAACATGCACACGGGACGGATAAACACAATTTGGCTTAGATGCCTCTTTACTTACACACCACCATTTACGGTCGTCTGAACACACCAGCAACCGCCCATTGTGAATCTTGGCAACCTGGCAAATCTTCACTGCCTAGGGATTATCAACTATTCATTATCGGCCTGTGCTCTGAACAGTACGGAAGTGCGGTAAGTACGTATATCCGGTGTCTAAAATTGAAAGCTAATTGAAACCAGCGTTTGACAATTCTCAAGACGGAAACATAATACCGAAAGGCATTGTGGGAAAAGGGATGGGCCCGTAGCGATAGCGTGTTCACTTTTCCGTGTTTGAGAGCACAAACGTTCAATATTGTTGTAGGTTCTAGTAGGTTCAGCACCTACTTTGATACATAGGCCTATTGAAACAAAACGTAACGGACCCTCTGATGCAAAAAATCTCCATAGAACCCCCTCGGTATTCGGAGATTTTGAAATTTAGATTCATTTGCATGCATTCGCTATGACAGAATGATAACGTTAATCTCTCGCGCGTACTAATTTAGATAATATGCACCTTGCAGTCGTGACACAGGACGACTGACTTTCCGGACAGCCGTAGGCTGAGGGTGGGAAACTGTCAGATAACGTTGATTTGGATTTTTGTACATTGCGGTCCACTGGAAGATGGCCGGAAAATACTTGCGATTCGTAACGATTTACGCACCAAAGTATTCCTAACTAATTGTCTAGTTAGATGACTAGTTTATAATATAGGTGTTTTTTGGAAAAGACGAAAAAAACGTGAAAATACGATCCATAACAAGGCAATTTTCTACCTTTTAGCTGGCTCATTCTGGGAAATTGCTGCTATCAAGTCATGCCACACGCGCACGCCAGGCTTACAAAAATAGTGAGCTAATTGTGTCTTTTTTGTCAGGAACCCATTTCTAACATCAGATCGACCACTGATTCGTTGATTTCGGATCATCCAAGGTACCGCGAAACCGGTTTTATTCCTTGTTCAAGCATCGCAGAGCCTTAAAACACAGCGCTTGCCTGCTAGGGAGTCAAAAGACTTAGTGCATGTCTAAGAATAGCCGGCCCATTAGCGACTGCGGGAAAACGAATAGGTTGGCCGCGGGGTTTTTTTTTTGGGGGGGGGTTGGGCTGGGGGGGAGGGGCCGTGGGTGGCGGGCGGGGGGGGGGGGGTTTGGGGGGGGGGGCGGGGGGGGCCGGCGTGTGGGGGGGTTTGTCGCTGTGTGCCAGCAGTACAGATCCTATGGGAGCGTAAATGGTTGGTACAGTGAGGTGGCACAAACTGGCCTTAATCTTGATCATTGCAATGGATAATTATGTCAATGGACAGCCTAGGCAATGATAATCAATTCATTACAGGAGCAGACAGACCCATTTGTTCCATTGATGCAGTTAAAATATGGCCGGGGGATTTCTTTGACAAGGATCTATCATGCTTTCATATAGCCATATAGTTGAAAATCAGTATTTCTTCACATACCTTCAAACAAATTGACATAAATGTCATACTGGCAGAATTCCCTGAAGGGTCGGTGAAGGTGTAAGGTCACTGGTGTGCGTTCCAATGGGGAAGATGAGTTGGGTTCAGTAGTTCTGTAAGAATTTGAGCAGTACCAGAAGTATCAAAAGCACTTGGATATAACCACTTGACTGTCGTTACAGTGGTACCAGCAGGGGCAGTTACAGTGATGTCACCGATGGGAGTAATAACTGTGGGTAGTATCAATGGGCCCAGTTCCATCACATGCAGGAAAGCAAAAACAAAATCAAAGGCAATCAGACCAAAATGAAACTAGGCTGAATTACTCTGAGACTATGCAGAGGGTCAAAATAAACTAACAGGATAGGAAAATTCTGCAAGTTATCCCACTTCCCCATAGCTCTGTTGAATACTTATATTGGCCTCGTGATCACATGAAAACAAATGTAAGCAAACATTAAATGAACAACAATATAGCAATGTGTTAGTTTGGATTGCATGCTCCCTGATTCTGAATATAGGGAATATATGTCAGGTAGGTCAGGTTCCTTGAGGGCTGCTACTGGTACGGTATCCTGGTAACCAGTAACACCTGTCCCAGGGCTGCGTTGTCAGTGGCTAAAAATCACCCCCTCGGGTTTCTAAGGAAATCTGATTAGGGTAGCTGGTTACCTGGGTAGAATGAAAAAGATCTACCTACATTGGCGTCAGCTCTGGAGAGACTAATGGCGGCCATCCAGCACATGGCTGCCTTGCATGGTAGGCTGGTTGCCCAAAGGCTTCGGCCCAACACCAAAAAACGGGATTGATAGGAGTGCATCCGGTCAATTATCTTTTGTCCAAAATCCGCACCACAGCAGTATTGCCGGTGTGAGGTAAATCTGGCTACCCATTAGCAGGGACAAAACTGGATTTAAAACGTTGGTTTAACTAAGAGCGTGAGGTCAGTCCCACCAAACTCAACCTATAGTGATATATTATTCTAAGGTAAACATAATTTTACCATGCACAGTTAGTTCAAATGATTGAGTTTAATCTAATTTAGAAAAGAAAAACAGTAGTGCCTACATTCAGTTTCAGAAATGTGCATTCTTAGTGTCCTAAAACACGACTTTATTGAAAAAAAATGGGTAACACCCATTAAAACAAAATCAGCAAGGAAATTAAAAATGTAGAAACATTGCATGATAAATTTCTTTGCAATGAATGACATGGTGCCTTACAGTATATGTTAGAATGTGTATGGTGTACCCACTGAGCTGTTCAGCCAATTGGTTAAAATAACAATCTCTATTTTTGATAATATTAAGCTTCATTTGGATCAGATTTTCGCTGTTGGTACAAAACAATTCCCTCATATACTAACCAAAATTACATTTGGTGGGTCGCTTGTTTGAAAAACTATTTTTTAAATATTCAAAATATTATATTTTATGAATGATAAAATTATTTTCAGTATGAGAAAACTAGCTTTGTCTAACACATTTGAAAATCAGTCTAAAGCCGTTGATTTACTAAACAATAATCAAACTCCTGGTAAATAATTTAAATTTGAAGAATGAGATAGAAAACCTGGATTTGTTGTAGGCCTGGAAAAGTGAAGGCGAGAAGCCTCGGATACTGGACCTAAACGAAGGCAAAAAAAAACGTGCCAAAAACACTTTAATGGATCAACTTGGTCTGCCAGCTCTATTAGTTATAGCTACTTCTGTTGAAGTGAACGGCCAAAACTAATTTGGTCAGACAATAAACGTAATTCATTTCGCATGCCTACAGATGGATCCATTGAAGTTAACGAGAATGCTTTCCAACAGTTGAAAGTGGTACATGTCACAAACTTCACAATTAAAAACATTCCATTCACGTGGAAGGTGCACAAGACATTTTGAGGCACCCAACGTATTGGGTCATAATATGATTTCATATAGATGAGACACTCAATAGAATTCTTTACTGTATTTGGTACAGAAATTTTCTCAAGAGAAAAAAGGCAATTTGATTTGCTTGTATTTCAATGTCAAACATGTTGAATTTCATATTTGCTCCTATACAAATTAGAAATTTTTCAATTTGGTACCACAGAAACCCTGTCTCAGCCTAATCCTTTCAGATGGGGATATTTGATGGAACCTTGTACATTATGACAAAAATCAGTACTTTCGATTTTTTAGGGACACCTTATAGTGCGAAATCTCTGTGCACCATTTTAATTACCTGATCACACAATGACATTGAAGGTTCACGGCTGTATTTCAGATGGATCGGAGAAATGGGGTAAGGTCACTGGTGTGGTTACCAAAAGGGAAAGAATGAGTGGGCGCTATGGGTCTGGCTATCAGAGTAAAAAAGCCAGAGTTATCGGATGCTGTTGGTGGTATCCAACTGACGGTAGTTCCAGGAGTTCCAGCGTTAATGCAAAGTCACTGCCATTAGTGAGACTTCCAGGTATTCCAGGAGGAATAGTCACTATGATATCAGACAGGAGTGATAAATGGTGGAAGGTATCAGCAGGCTGAGTTCCATCATCTGTGGAAACCAAATGCCGCATATGAGTCAACTTTTCATTTGCAAAATCTCATGAATTGATCTGCCAATATCTTGAACCAGAGTTACATTCCTGATAAAGCGGTTATTGGCAATTTTTTGAGTATGTCCGGCGAATACCTACTTTAAAAATGAATTTTGGCAGCACTATGTTAGCATACAATCTTAGCCAAAATGTGTTGGAAACACAAATGCTCTTGTATCTTCTACCCCACGATTTATTTGCCGTATGTCTCTTAAAGAGAAATGGAAATCATGTCAAACTTGGGTTGGGAGGCTTGGGCATTCTCATCCATACACCCCTCCCGTCCCACCAATCAATGTGGGTTTTGAGGGTGGCAGACAAAAATTCAGGATTCAAACAGGTCCAGGTGGGGAGAGGCGGGGCATTTTGGAGGCCGGCCTATAAAAGGGTTCCAACACTTTTGGCGAGATTGTAGTCCCAGCACCATGCCCCATTGTCGTGCAATTTGGTTGATGTTGAGGCTGGGCACCCACAGCAGCTGACGATGGCAGCAAGCCTATTCTAATAGCAACTAGCCCAAAATATCAAAGGAATTTACAGCAATACGGAGTGCAAACCACTAACCAATTTTGGTGCTTTGTTATAGATCAGTCCGGGATGTTCCCATGGCCTTATATAACCTTGTCCTTATTTAAATCCTCTAGAAACACCTTAAATGCAAAACGTTAGTTTTGCAGTTCTCGGCTTTCTTGCTCACTATATCAAAGAAAAAGCTGTGGTCACTGAATATAAAACCTAACATTTTAGTGACGCATGGCATACATCACATACCTACATCACACACACAAGCACATACAAAATATTGCAAGTGGTCCTGCAGCAAGGCTCCAAAGGTTTTGGAAAAAATATATCCAAAAATATTTTTGCAAGATTTGGAGTTTACATGTTGAACTAATGGGACTTCTAAATTTGGGATTTTTTGGCCTGCCCCCGGCCCGTCACAGAGGCGGTCTGTTACAATCTTGCTACGAAGCCGATAGGCACCGCATGGAATTTTGACTTTTACCAATTTTATGGTACCAGTTAAAATGCAGCCTAAGATTTTGCCCCTTAATAGGTGCAAAAGATTACCTCTCCATCCACATGGAAAATGGTACTCCATTTCTTTTGGTGGCATTTACATACATGCAGTCAACAAACCTTGAATAATCTTGACATTGAATGTGGCACTGGCTGTGTTTCCAGTGGCTCAGTGAAGATATAGGTCCACTGGGTGTAGTACCAACAGGGAAGAATTGAGTGGGTGCATTGGTACTGGAATGTCAAGCGAGCACTGCCAGAGTCGTCAGTTGCAGTCGGTTCTACCCAAGAGAACTGCGTTCCGGGGTAAAAGAGGCACGATCATGGTGATGTCGCTGACTGAGATATGACGCCCAGTGTTATCGGGGGGCACAGTTCCATCATTGATAGGACAAGAAACATTTACCCTTGATTCATTGAAGGTTATTTAAAAAATTTTTTATTTTTTTTATTTTTTTTACTTTTTACAATTTTATACAGATATTAAAACCATTTCAGGTAAACCACAAAAAATGATTGCACACCCAACCAAACTTACCACCCAAACTACACTCGCCTCTATCCACCCATTAAGCAAAATCGCTGCACAGACACAGCATGCAACTGCCAAAACAAAAGTTCACATAAAAAGCTTAAAAACAGGAAATTGGATGAAAAATTTTTCATAGAAAATACATTAGCAGCTGTGATACATAAACAAATTAGTCCCGGTACGCAAAAAACAGTGAACTAGTGGTAGCAAAACTGTCAGTATTTGGCCAGGGCAAATTCGTCAGAGGTCCGCAACGCTCTGTATATGCCT
>JAMKCH010043927.1:0-12786 GCA_023653785.1 Ophioderma brevispina | reverse complement strand
ATGCATGAATCACTTTGTCCAGTTTATTGAATCTGACATTGGGTTCACCTTTTTTGGGTTGAAGCCTTATTAATATGCACAAGGCCACCACTCCATTATTTTTATTCTCAATTTTGAGTCAAATCGCTCCAGACGTTTGGATGATGAAGCAAAAGTGTGTATCAAATGGTCCATAGTTCGAAATTTAAATGATTTATCCACGTTAAATATTTTTTTCGTGCTTCGTGCGCATTTCTTCTAAAAGCCGGTGCCCCGATTTTCATCTACCAACTCTCGACGGCCCTGGTTAGTTTGTGATTATAGGTGGCAACCTCCTTGTTTAGACTACTTCTGGCACAAAGATTCTTACTTAAAAGAAGAGGACAAATAAAGATAATGATGATCGGTGGTGCCGGGCACGTAGGGAGGTGAGCAAGAGAGCAAAAGTACAACGGCTGGGAGCGAAGATGTACGACCAGGGCAACAATAAAAGGGAATGACGTTAACAAACTTGAATAAAAGATAAGAATGGAACAGAATTATCATCGGATTGGAGGCAAGAGAATGTGGTAGAGGGGGAGTAGGGAGCAGGGGGAAAAAAGTGGTAGAGGTATTGTAAAGAGGACGGAGACGGGTTACAAAAACTATAACACAGTACAACAAAGTGAGGGGTGAATAAGAGAAAGGGCAGCAGTGAAAAACAGCGTGAGAGTTTTGAGAAATAGATAAACAAGCGCGAATGAAAAAAAAAAGGCTAAAAGGTAAAATAAGGCAAAAAGAAAGTCAAGAAGGCGGATGCAACGAACTAGACAAATAGAAAAAAGAAGTAGAGAAGAGGGAAACATCGAAAAGAAAAATTATAATAAAACGGACAAGTAAACAAGTTAGAGGATCAGATAGTTAGCTCAATTCAAGGGTTTTCACACAATATTATATATATATATATCTATATATAATATATATATATATATATATATTATATATATGATATTACTATATATATATATAACCGGGTGTCTCAAAAAAGGAAACCCTCGAAGCGCCCTCTATGTTCACGAAGAGAAAAGAGTAAACCGTACCAAGTAATAACATCCTGAAAGTACATTTCTTAGGTTCCGACACCGAAATATCTTTCCAAAAGGACACATATTTGCTGAGTTTAGCCGTATTGAAATTTGTACCACTTTTTTATCCCGGATTGTTACTGTCCATGGTTACTGTCCAATCTGTCTTTAGACACTACACCTTCTCCAAGCACGTCCATTCTTCGTTCCTTAATTTCCTTTTGTTTTTTGCGACCAGATCAGGTCTGATATTGAAAAGGTTAGTTGCAATTATTAGAACTAAGACTTGCCTCATTTTTCTTTACACGGATGGGGTCCCTTGGGACGAGGTCATTAGTGACCTTGAATATCGGAGATCTCCGATATAATCAACGGCTGCTGGAAACGGGCCTTCCAATGTGAATAACACAGAAAAGCGCTATGTACGTGTCCTACTCTCATCCATAGTTGTTTTTATAGGTTCAGGCAATTCAAGTTAGAAGTAATTTTCTTGAGTGGTACTATTTCACATCATGAGGACATAAACTTAGCATTTCCAATTTTCGCAGATCTTGGATCCCAATTCTAATTACAAAATGCTTAGTTTTAGGTTAATACGCATTTTTTAGTATTCTCGTTCGCAGGTATAGACAATTACCATCATAACTGTGCCAAAATAGACAAATTTTAAAATTGCTTTAATATTTACTTTTTAACCACGGCCCTCCTGAAACCAGTTTAAATTGCTTCATAGGCTCATAAATTATTTTGTTACCAACATCTTTTTGTCTTTTTTCACCTTCATCTTTTTTCTTTCTTTCTTTGTGTTTTTTTCCTCCTCTTTTTATTCGACCGCTCAAAGGGCCCAATTCCAATCGGCCCATGTGGAAATTTCCACAGCAGGGCTATGGTCAGTCCGCCTATGGATTTAAGGCTATAAGTTTTTTCATCTTGATAGAAAGAATGGCCTTCACCCCAACACCACATCTGTAAGTTTCGCGCCGATATTTCAACCCGTTTTTTTTGTTTGAGAGCATTAAAAACGTGATTTTGCAATGCCCCTTAGAGACGATTAAAATTAATATTGGTCGAAGCCAAAATGGGGTACATTTTCGCTCATAACATCCAAACCAAACATCCTTTAGCCCTAAGATGTCCAGGGTAAATGAGAAAATAGTATTCTTTTCCTTTGATAACCAAATGTGACCACTTCCGGTAAAATCTGGGGTTCCACTGGGGACGGGCTATTAGCACTCGGGCCATGGACCGTTAAAAGCAAATCTTGAGCACGTGTTTTTTGAAGACGCCCCCAATTTCACAAATTTGATTATTTTGTACATCTCTGTTGGGGTAACGTTGCTAGACCCCTACACCTAGCAAAACCAGAAAGCTCAAACAATTCGTATTTCCTCATAATATCTTCCTTTTTGTAAGTTAGAATTGGGATCCTAGATTGTCTTAACGGCAGAGCTGGAATGCTAATTTTATTTCCGTCCATGATGAAATAGTGCCACCCAAGAATGACCTCATAGTTGATCAAACAACTATAGATGAGCGTATATACGTACCATGGCGCTATTTCCTTGCATTTTCATATTGTAAGGCGCCGTTTTTCCATCATCAGGCCGTTGAATTATTACGGGGATCCCGATATTATTAATTCTAGTTACAAAATTCCTTCGTTTGCGACACATATACATGTAGAGCTTCAGTTACCAATGGCACCGTGTAACAATCTCATTTTTAAAAAAAATTGGGACTCCTTCAAAAAATGGGCTAATATTGGCCTTTAAGCTGAGAATTAGAAATGTTTCTGGTACCAAATTGTGAATTTTCTAATTCGTATGGAGAATATGAAATTCCGCCTATGTTTATATTGAATTATAATCAAATCATAATCACTTTTTTTCTGGTCCTTTAAGGTCATTTTCTGTAGCCAGATTAAAGTATAAATCTATTGAGTGTCTAATCTATATGAAATTACTGTTACGACACAATTTTTGGTGCCTCACAATCTCCCGTTGCACCTTTAAGCCAGTCAAACTGAAATCTTGCAATCATGCAATTTAACGATAAGGTTATAAAGAGTATACTGGCAATAATAACTCTTTTTGTAAACAGTTTTTGGGGGGGGGGGGGGGGGCAAAAATTGACAAGTTCTTTAAGGTGCACGAGAATTTTGAGAACACCAATATGTGTCATAATAGTACTTTCATATAGATTTGACACTAAATAGATTTCTTACCTTGTTTTTGGCTACAGAAATGTCTTGAAAGAGAGAAAACAGGTGATTTTGATTTGCTTATATCCAATGTCAAGATAGCTGTGAAATATCTCCCGTTGCACCTTTATATGATCAATGATTTGATAACGGCCCGAGTTCCCCCAAAATATCAGAGTTTGGTGGTCTTTGCTTTATATTTCAGAATAATTTTGCAAAATTTTTAAATTAAGTTTTTCTGCCAATTTACAGTTGTCAAAACCCCATATTTTCACATCCGTATGGTGAGGTTTGTTGTAACATAAGACAATCACACAGGTGAAAATAAGAAATGAATAGATGCAGGAAAGCCGTCGCTTTTAGAAATAAGTGAAAACATTGCTATGTTGGCTTGATCATATAACCTTTCTAAGCGGTGACTTGCCATTTGGTCTACTCCCACTTGGTCTAATGGCCATTTTTGTCTAACTCCAATTGGTCTATACCATTTAGTCTATATAACCAGTTAGCTAATAACCATTTAGTCTAATAGCCTAGTTTTTCATATTTATGCTGGTCTAAATCCATACGTCTATAACCGATTTGGTCTAATGCAAATTGGTCTATACCAATCTGGTCTAATATTCATATGTTCTAATTCCATCTGGTTAATACCCATTGGTCTAAAATCCATTTAGTCTAATATCCAGATTGGTCTAATGCAATCTGGTCCAAATGGGGTAATTAGACCAAATAAGATATTGAACCATGTGGACATTAGACAATTCATGCTATTAGACCAAATGGATATTAACAAAATGGATATTTAACCAATGGATTTAGCACATTTTGGTTGTTAGATAAATTGGATTTTAGACCTATTGGTTATTAGACAAATTGTATTAGACAATCTGGGTTTAGACCACTTGAAGTTAGACCAATGGCTATTAAGACCAAATGGATTAGACCAGATGGCAATAATAAACCTTCTAAGCTTTGCAATTTCCTCATTATAATTAAACTATACAAGATACACATAATCATCACCTACATCGACGGTTGTGTGGCCAGATTGAAAGGATGTAATATTCTACTTTTCACCTTAGAAAAGTTTTCATTTAGCAGTATGGCAGGCAAGGCACCCAATTGCCCTATTTAAAAAGAAAAGATCCAGTTGATGTGGGAACTAATAGACCTGTTAGCGGCTGAGTTGCGTCTTCCAAATATTTGAGAAATGTGTCTATGTTCAGGTGGAGGACTACCTTCGATCTAAACATATTTATCAATCTCAATCAGGCTTTCGTTTCGATATTCACGAATCATGTCACTAATACTTACTGACTACATTATAATTGAAGCTGTCCAAAGGAAATATGTCGGCATGCTCGTGGATGTCCAAAAACTTTTCACAGCGTTACCCATTCGATTTTGGGTAACAACTTGAGCGATGGGAATCACGCGGCTGGTTCATCTCTATTTAGCCAATAGACCAGCAGCCCGTTTTCCATAGATGGTAGTAATTCTGAATTTCCAAATCTCACCTGTGGTGTGCCCAGGGGAGCCTTTTAGGTCCTCTGCTTTATCTGTGCTATTGCAACGATATGGAAATCTCTGTGAAGAATCGGCTGTTACTCTATGCAAATGACAGTGGTCTTATTTCATCGGACAAAGACCACTAAGTTGGTTTCCAGAACCTCAGTTTTGGACCGGAAATCGGGTATAACTGGCTAATTGACAACAAGCACTCTTTGCATGCCGGCAAAACTAATGCTTTTTATTGGTTCCAAACATCAGTTAAAAAAGGTCACCGATTTTCATATCATCTTTGAATTGGCCAAAAATACAATCTCAAAAGCTATTACATTATCTGGGGGTTGACTCTATCTTGACCAACCCTGTCAGGTGACTATGGTAATTCCATCATTAACAAGGTGACTGAACTCAAGTTTTTTATATAGACACTCACAGTATTTTAACCTTAAACTTCGTAGGACACTCAGTTCGGCTTTATTACGTGTCCTTTTGACTACGTTGTACCTCGTGGTACTGGGTTTAGTAACGGTCCCGCATAAGCTTCAAATCATTTCAAAATAGAATGCTTTCGTTTATACTGCATATGTCACCCAGAGATCATATTAGTCAAGCTCACTTTGGTTCAGTTTGAATCCTTGAATTTTCCAAAACAGAGTGGCAACTACGAAAAACTCAGCCATAATGTTTACATATTCAAACCTTTGGCCCCCTCATATCTTCTTCAATTTTTTTACTACTAAAGTTAGAGATTTACATTTTTATCATACTAGATCTAGCTTATATACCTTTGCAAGACCCTAGGGTTAAAGGTCGACTGTAGTCTTTCTTTTATAAGGGCCCCGGGGGGGGGGTACCCAAGTTTGTTTTGGGTAGGGACGGTGCCCCGAGAGTCTGGAAGTAGGACCCAAGCTATACCAATTTTTGCTAAAAAGGGGACCCGTAGCTATACCAGAGTGCAAATTTTGGACGCACATATTAACCACACATTTTGCCAATTTCCTTTCCTCAAATTTTGGCATTTTAAGCAAATTGTGAATATTTGGTTTCAGATTAAGAAATTTTTAGAAAATTTTAGCTTCCGAATAATAAAAATTTGAACTATTTTCCAACAATTTTCAAAATATTCTAAAATAAACGACCCATGCTATAACCAAAATTGGCATGAAAAACTTGAAAACAAGGGGTCATTGCTATACCGAAGGCTGAAAATTATAACGATGTCCTGTGGCACGTCCCTGTATGGTCATTGTGTGAGTACCCCCCCCCCTGGATATGGCCTTATGACTGGCAAAACTTGCCCTCCAATATCACATGTGTAAGCGACAAGGCCACGTTCAACGTACCTTGTTAAACTCGATCCATTTACCAATATCGCCTTGAGCCGGCTGAATTTGCTACTCTTATTCCAGTCTTATGGTGGGTTGTGAACATCACCTTCAATCCATGTTTCATTTTCTGCTAGTTCGCCTTTTTTGCATTATTGTTGTCCTCGCTCACAGGTTGCCTTTGTCATTTTCATGGACCCCATTGGAAATAAGTTGGCAAATCCTATAGGTCATGGATCCCATAACCGAAACCCTCAACCCCCCCCCCCCGGGGATTTTTTGGAGACCACTATTTTGGAAACTTATACATATAGCTATCAAATCAGGTTGTCTGCAAAATCCCTATCCTGGGTTAAGAAGTGATGGCGCTTTTTTTCAAAATGGCGCCAATTTCACTTAACCCTTTTTTGACATATATTTTAATTTGTGATCTAAATTCATGCACTATGGGACTATTAGTCGACAACCAAAACACACCAAGGAATAGGTGAACTCCATTGGCGAGGGCTAAACCTGCCCACTAGAGGCGTCATATTTCAAAAATGGCACCAAAAACAATGAAAACGGTATTTTACACACTTTAAGTGCCTCTTTTTCTTTAAAGGCAAAATGCAACCGGTGTCAACCTAATTAATACTTGTTTCACCAGGGGATTAGTTTGAGTGGAATAGATAAACACTTAAATTGAAGTAGTTAGCCTTTCAAGGTTAATATAGAGGGCGTTTTATTAAAAATATTCTATAACTACTATACACATAGAACCCACACCCACAGGTTTTTGTACACGGATTACCAAGGGGAGGGAGTGGGGTGGTTGGAAAGAATTCGTTTAAGCACCCGATGTTATGATTTTGATTACCCAATGATAGCTTGATCCTCCTCTTTACCTTGATACCAAAATAAGTACCAACATTAACTAGTATGGCGGCACAATGACCTCATCAAATTCCGCGCGTCGGCGGCGAAATTGGCATTCCACAGAAAATAGGGCGAAATCAAATTTTACGCTAAAAAGTAGGAATATCAGATTTCATGCGGGTTTTCCGCGCGAAATGATGGCAAAGGACTAGTTTTACTAAACAAAGTTTTAGAGCCATTCTTGGACAACAATATTTTCAAAAATACACCATAAAAATATTCCTCAGGTGGCAACACCCCTCCCCCCTACCCTTCGAATTTGACGCATACCCTAACCCCGGGAAGGTGCTACCTTCACATTTTTTTTTCGCTTAAAATGACCATGGAAGGATGAGAGACTGATTACCTAGAAGCTTTTACGCAAGTTTTGGCATTTAGCGCACCGGAGCAAAGTTTACTAGGGGGAGGGGGATTTTGTTGTTATTATTGTCACAAGGCCGCCATAGTCCATTTGCTTCAAGATAGTGCGATAGCTGAGATCTCTCCGAAGGCCACTCAAACATGCTATTTAATCAAGAGATTTCCACAGTTATGTCACTCAATTCATGATTGTGAGGTAAACGAAAGGCGTCCGGAGGCGCTGAACATTCTTAAAACCAAAAAGCCCGGGGGCTCGCCACCTGGAACACCTTCCACGTTCAGCATAGTCCATCTGCGTCAAAGGAAATGAGATAACTGAGGGAGATCTCGAAGGAATCAAAAATACTAAAACTGAGAGGTTCCTGGGCTCGTCACCTTGACCACACTCCAGGCGCAGTATAGTTCATCTGCTTCAGATAAGGAGGATAACTGTGATAACTGTGATCTCTCCGAAGGCACTCAAACATGCTATGTAACTCAAGAGCTTCCACGGGCTCTGACCCCTGGGACCGCCAGGGGCCAGTATAGTTCATCTGCTTCCTGATTGTGAGATAACGAGAGCTCTCCGGATGCGCTGAAAAATGCTCTAAAACCCAAGAGCTTTTGGGGGCTTCCGCCCCTGGAACCCCGCAACGTCCAGCATCGGTCATCTGCTTCAAGGACATAACCCCTCTCCGAAAGAACTCGAACATGTAAACGTCAGAGCTTCTCGTGTCTTGCCCCTGAACCACCAAAGGGGCTTTCCCCATTACCCTGTTGCCCGATGCCCTGAGACGACGGCGACTTGCCCGGTGCTGCTCATGTGTGGCGTCTGCTTGCCCTGTATGGGAGGGGTCAGCCCAAAGCTTGACACGTCGTTGGATGCCTCCTGTCGGATTGCGCGGGGTGTCTTCGGCCAGCTCCAGAGGACAACTTATAATTGCAGCAGCGTAGAATGCATGAGCATTAGCTGCCAAGTATCTGGTATGAACACCCCTGTGTTTGGACAGAGCCAGCTGCTGCCGCATTAGCGGTCCGGTCCGGAGGTAGTAGTTTCTTAGGCAACTCCGGTCCTGGCAATAGTCTCTAAGGAGTTTGGGGGAGTTGGCTTGTGGAAAGTAAGAATGCTGTCATCCAAGTGGCATATTGGTATTGACGCATGGTGAGTAGCTTTCGCCTGGCTGGCTTTTCGGTGGTTGTGTGTGGCGGTTTTGTCTCAGATGATTGAGATCCAGAATCGGCCGCCGATCAAAGGTTTCCTTGCAAAGTGGAGTTATCTGGAAGCAGATCAGACACTGGAGCCATCTCTTAATCTGCCCAAGTTGGCAAAAATGACACAGGTCAAGACCTAGCAGATTTTCAGTGAAGCAGCCAGACATTGTACCCACGTCTGGCTAGATCACATTGAGAAACACTGGGTGTGGAATTAAGATGAGGACGAATTTACAATTTTAATAATACGCGATACTCGCTTTGGGGGAGCGAGTTAGGCGCAGTAGGTTCTGCCCTGCTTACCCCTAATGAGGTCCCAGGTTCGATCCCCGGATCGGAGTGACGTGAGGCTTTACGTGTTATTGGTCCGTCCAAGCTCGCTCTCGCAGTTTTCTCCGGGTACTCCGTTTTACTCCTGACTTAGAAAAAAAAGGACTTCCTTCCCCTTCCTTGTCCTAGTTTAATGTATGTGGTTTCGTTCGTTGTGAATGTCGCAATGGCGCTGTATTAGCTGTTGCCTCTAAGTTGCATTTTCTGTAAAGCCTGAGTTCTTTGTAGAGCGCTATATTAAAAATGCTTACTATTATTAACATTGGTATGTTCCATTGGCGAATCTTTAAGCAATGTGTTTCCTGGTATTTACGAGCTTAAATGCGGCTCCTTTGATTCAGAAATTGATCTTTTCTCTTTCCTCCTCCTATTCTTGAGTGATTGTCTAATTTGTCTTCTTCTGTATTCAGAATTATTTTTGTCTTCACTCTACATTATAGATACAAACTATTGTGGCATCAAATCTCCTGATGGCCACTTGAATCGAGTGCACCATCATTTTACTTCCAACCATGATCATATGGTGGAGGAATTTCCGGCTCTGCCACATCAGCCTGGTAACAAATCAGGGGTTTGATAATTGGCTCTCTGGAGTTCATCCTCAAAAAATCTATCTACGAGTGCTCGGCAAAATCTTGTCGATCTTCCAGGCTTAGGAAAGTCTTCGATATACTTGTCACGTGTTTCACTAACCTCGTCTACCTGAGCCGCTTTTTGTAACAAACTCCCGGACCCCCCCCCCCCCCGTGATTTTCGTACTGAACATCCGATTCCTGTTAAATTTGGTACCATAGGGTAGCTTAGAGGTTCTTCTTCCATTGGTATCAGAAAAAGTAAGTGCCGCTCTCCCATTATGACGTCACTTTGACCGTCTATGTTGAGGAAAATATGAAAATAAGGTACTGCATATAGGGTGGGGAAAATGATATTTCGCAATGTTAGCGACTCAAAAACATTTAATTATACCACACTAAATGCTCTATTTTAATTAAAAATAGTCATTTTCCATCAAAGTAGAGCCAAAAAAAACCGCATGAAAAATGATCTATCCTAAATTTTTGGCGGGAAAAAATTGAATTTTCCCTATGTGTGTCTATGAAATTGACAATTTTGCCAACATGCGAACTTTATGACGTCTTGTGACCGTAATGCTAGGCATGTGGTACTTATTTGGTATCAATGGAAAGAGGATGATCATAGTTATCCATTGGTATCAAAGATCAAGTGCTGGATGTTTCTGTGTTGTGCTAGGCATGTTGGTACTTCTCTCCCGAAGGGGGGTGGTTGTATTTGGGCAGCCATTTTGAAAAAAAAGCGCCCTCAACCGTTTAACCCAGGTGGGACTTTTGCAGACAACCAATTTCAGTTGCTTATGGTAATAAGCTTCACAAAAATGGTGTCTCCAAAATCCCCGGGGTGTGTGCAGGGGGGGTGGGCAAATCAATGGTGGGCGCCCCGTTAGTCACTAGTAAAAGGAACTTCTACCGTGATGACGTTTTTAATTGGGCGGACTCGCAAAATAGCTCGGTCCATAACTAAACGTCATTCCGATTACAGAATAAATGCTCTGAATTTGCTCGTATATTTAGGGTTGTCATGGCTAACTAGGTTATCCTGGCTAATTTGACTGTTGTAAGTATGTGCTAGTGGCTTATTTGATTGTGGGGTGTGTATTATCTGTTAATTTTTCTTTTGTCGATTTTGCGATAATAACAAACAAACAACAAATAAATTGTTGATATCTATTCTGATTTTCGTGTATCATGTTCGGGTTAGCTTCCCTCCCAAAGTCTCACGGTCAGTTCGGCTAAATCTCCAAAAAGGCTATTTATAAAATCGAAACGGGGTATATACCCATACGGGGTATATACCATCAAATACCCTGTTTGCCTGCTGTTTGGTTGAGGAGCACCGAGATCTCATATGGACAGAATGCTGTAAAACGAAGCCCCCTGTAATGATGGTGGTTTACGATTGGCTTTTTTAGGCCAATTTACGCGCTTTCACAGGTTTTTAGGTCGTCTATAGGAAACTGTATGGCAGCTATGCTGTGGCGTCGTCCTGGGCGTCGGCGGCTGCGTCGTCGTGAGCTTTTTCTTGTGAAACAAAACTGGAGAACTGTACATCACACAGGCTAAACTTTGTGGATGGTGCTGGGCTACAGATTCAATTTAAGATCAGTATGTATCATTCTAAGTACCTAATTTGCATAATTAATTAGCCATTTTACCTATTTTCATGGTTTTCATTGACACTTTTCATGTGAATAAAATAGCTGTAGATCTTAACGTCATACAGGGCTGAAATTTGTTGGAATGGTGCGGGGCTATATACAGATTCTCGAAATGATTCGATTTACCAGTATATATGTCTTCTAAGTACCTACTTGTTCATAATTAGATAGTGACCTAGTTTCTGATTTTCATAGACACTTTTTGTGAACAAATTATCTGAGATCGGTACGTCACACAGGGCTAGGCTGACACTTGTGTCGAACTGATTCAATTTGGGGTGTGTCGGGGGTATGGGGTGTGGTCGGGGGTATGGTAGGGGGTTGGGGTGGGTCGGGGGTATGGGGTGTGGTCCCAGGGGTAGAGGGAGTGTGCTCGGGGGGGGTGGGGATTGGGTTTGGTCGTTGGTATTGCATAGGGCTGACACTTGTGAGGGTGTGTCGCAGTGATTGGGGGGTGTGTCTGGGATTGGGGTGTGGTCCTGGATCATGGGGTGTGGTCTGGGGATATGGGGTGTGGTGTGGGGATATGGGGTGTGGTCTGGGGATATGGGGTGTGGTCCTTGGACGTATGGGTGTTGGCCCAGGGTAGGGGGTGTGTATTGTTGTGTTGGTTTGGTTTGGGGGTATTGGGTGTGTGTGTGGTCGATGGGTAGGGGGTGTGGTCCAGGGTATGGAGTTTGGTCCTGGGGTATGGGAATGGGATGGTAGTGTTCTCTGGGGTATTGGAGGTGTCGCGGGTGTATGGGGTGTTGGTCTTTATAGTATGGGTGTAGTCGGGCTATTGCATAGGGCTCACACTTGTGAGGGAGTGGGTGTGTGGTCCAGTAATATGGGGTGTGGTCTGGGGATATGGGTTCTGGTCTTGGGATTTGTGGCGTGTTTTGGTAAGTAGGGTGTTGCCAGGGTACGTGGGTGTGTCTGTGGGAGTGTGGGGTGTGAGGTGTGGATGGGGATGTGGTCCGGGGTATGGGGTGTGGTCCCGGGGGTTGGGGTGTGGGTCCCGAGGTATGGAGAGTTGGTCTTGTATTGCTTAGGGCTGACACTTGTGAGGGTGTGAAGTGTGGTTTGCATGGTCCCCGTGATATGAGGTGTGGTCTGTCTATGGTTCGAGAACCCATTACATATATCTGACGACCTATTTGGGACCGGGCTGGTCCCTATTTTTTTCCACCACTTTCCAGGGTTTTTGAGCTGCACTGAGTGGCATGTCTGCAAACTGTTAAAAATAAACTTTGTAAAAACAGGGTTTTTGACTGGCAGCTGGACTCACACGTGCAGAACGTAAGATAACTGCAGCCGTAAAAATCCGAAACTATATATTGCAGGGAACGTAAATAACGCGTGAAATCTCATCTTCACGTTATTGTTGGTTTTTTGACAATAAAACGTTTATAACATCTCTTATCAAATTTTCACGTGTAGCTATGACACCATCCAAACGTTGTACTTACGTCACCACATGGTTTTACAAAAAGTTATATTCAGGCACACCATTCTGAGAAAAAAGCATAAACGAAGGGAAAAATGAGAAGAATAAAAAAATAACCAGTATATTCTTTGTTTTATATGGTAAGGTACATATTCTAATACCACCGATTATTTTTAATCATCACATGAGTAAACTTAACACAGGTACCTTACATAGATCGAACCAGGGCCTTAAGATCACGATAA
>JAMKCH010043926.1:0-12799 GCA_023653785.1 Ophioderma brevispina | reverse complement strand
AATGCTGCAGTTACTGGCTCCGTTCTTCTGCTCTCATATTAATTAGCAACTCCATCTAACGGTTTCTTCATCTTTTAATTCAATTTAACAAACTTACCATCAACATCGTCGATTTTTCTTTCTTGCTTCTTCGCTGGCTGTCTGCTAGCTTGCTTACTGTCCAAATACTTTGATAGCATTCACCACGATGATAAGCCGGCTCCACTTCTACATCAACCTCGATTGGCAATTGCTAACACTCGGCACCATCACACCGTTGAAATTATGCCTAATATCTGGGCTGATTTCAGGATCGTTTCACCCTCTGAACATCGCGAGATTTTGCCAGCTTGGTCCACATTCTAAAACTTTACCCCAGCTTTTTTTGCTAAATGCAATATATCCCCTTTGGTCCGAAATTGCATGCATCCGCACACTCTTCGGTGTTACGTTGGACGCTGCTGCGCGCCATTTTTGGCTGTCACCGAGCCCGGCCGCGATGAAACGGGCGCTCTGATTGGGTCACGGACGCAAAATATCCGACGGGCCGTTATACGGCGCTATTTGATTGGACAAAATAAGATGGCAATTTGAGCAGTATTTTCGTTGGTTTTATTCAAATTTCTCGAAAAGGTGCATCATAAACGGCAACAACATTCATAATATGTTAAGAAATCATTTTGGAAAACTACTATGTGCTCATATTGTAATCCAAGTGGGGGGTTACAAATGAAATGATTATTGTCATCACCGATGGTCCTAGGCAAAATCGGATCTTTTTAGTCATTACTGTCTCGTACGACACTTGCAACAACAACGTACTTACATGGCGATTCATAGTCTTCTTGGATACTGCTGTTTTTCTTTCTTTCTTCACTTTCGAAAAACTTATCAATTTTGCTTGGAAAAAATAACTTATGAACTTCTAACAGACGTATTCTTCACTTTTAAGCTGTTCCTGCAATTTAAAATATTTTAACTTTTCGGGTAGATCACGTATATGTCTTTAAGTTTCATATCTTCGACATTCAGCTGTTGATGTTGTGTTGGCTTTAATACATGGTGGTGGTAGACAGTATTAGAAAGCTAGAAACTATATTGGTGACCAAAATGCTCTATCGAAATTTCTCATTAGGTGCATGTTCCGATCGTCTTTGGGACCCCCCCCTGATTACCCGGAAGTAGTATCGGTTGTGATATCATATGAAAGGGCTTATTTTCCTCATTCTCGTCCTGAAGTTTGAGCCCGAAATCCATTTCATTCCCAAGATACCAACAAAAAACGCCGTTTAATGGTTAACCATCAATATAGCACAGTATTGAATAGGGCGTGGCAACTGCCTTATTGCGTCTACCATCAAAACCGCAAGTTTTTTTTTCCTCCCACGGTACTGATGGTGGGTGTTGTGCAAGTGCCAAAGCTCTCATATCAAGTAATAACACATAACACATAAATCGGAACAAGCACCTTTAAGATGCATATGACAGGACTTTTGCCAGTGGCGGCGCCATTGGTGCATGGGGGGTCATTTTCCCCCCCAAATTTTTTTCGTTCCCCCAGTTTTTTGCCCCCCCCCCTGGTCGAAAGAAAACATGAAGGATTTGGGGCAAAATTCAGGATTGTTTGGGGCCAAAAATCAGCGATTTTGAGGCCAATAATGGTTGAAAAAATTTCAAAATTTTTCATATTTTGCCCCAGGAATTTCCCTTTTGCCCCCCACCCCAAGATTTCACTTTGCCCCCCAGTTTGCTCCCAGAAAAAGAGGGGGAGGTCTGGCGCCGCCACTGACTTTTGCCTGATCAGGCCTTTATCATTACTTCTGTTGCATGGTGGTTATGGTGGTGGTGGGGTGTTGGGCGGAGTTTGCTAAGCATAACTCCACATTAGGTCGTTAACATGTTGTCATTAACCCTAACACGCGGCCCCAGGCGCAATGCGGTGCAACGACACTTTTTTTAAAAGTCTAACATCGAAGCATGTAAAATCTGTGCTATGCTGTTGCGTACTCTAGTAGTACACACTAGGGTGGAGAAACTTTACTTCAAGTTTGAAAGAGATTATTTGTAACATTAGATGATTGGAGCAGGGTTGTTCTCAGGCTTTGTTGGGGTAAGTACATTGATTGGTAAGAGTTGGTCGGGATGAAGGCCCTAATGGGACCATTTTCAAGGAATAAATCCATACACAGGACAATTTTTTGGTGAAATTACCCCTAAGGTGACAAAAAAAAGAGGAAACCGTTTTACAGGCCCGACCGACAGCGATTTTCATTTTGTTGGTCTAGGAATTTTTTTAGTTTTGCCAAAAAATCATGTAAAATCAGCCGTATTTTTCTATGTTTTTAGGAAAATGGGTTTTGTAAAAAGCTTTTCATTTTTTTTTAATTAAGAATTAAGTATTTGAGAATTTTGTGCTATTTTAGTCCAATTTTAACCTCAGAGAAAAAGAAAAAAAAATTGCCTGACTGACCGAACCCTACTGAAAGTCCAATTTCAGTGAATTAGCAGTATCATTTTATTACATGAATTAAAAAAAAAACCCTTAAAGGCTGATTTCAAACAAATATTTTTTGCATATAATATACATTGCAGTCATACAATCACTGTGTGTATAACTAAGCTCAAATCAAGTCCTCACAACAATGTCATGTGGGTCTCATTTGACACTATTTAGACATTACCATTGACTCCCTTCAACTTAAGATGGCACTTATTCGCTTGTTCCTTGACCGCTTATTTTGAGAACTCGGCGGTACCGCTACAGTCAATTCACATTAACTGCATGGATGTAGACTGTTTTGTACCATATGGTTTTGTACATCCTGAACAAAAAACAATTGCAACACTGTTAAAAAAAATAAAAAAAATAAAAAAAATCCTTTTGGTTTTTTTTTTTTCAATTGGTAAAATTAAATGCTTCATAATGATATGCGTTTATTGAATGGATTGAATTAATAAGCTTCTTTCAGGTTTTTGTTTACCTAGCGATATGCAATACGGTGTTGTAAAAATTCAAATGGGGACCCTTATTTTAGAGGGATTTTGTGATCTATAGCCTTGTCCCCCCGACTTACCTCAAAAAAAAGTGGATTCTAATCATCTGAACCGTCAGCCTAGTAACCACCATGTACCCTAATCGTCGTGCAAATTCGGTCGTTCTGTAAGAAATTCACAATTTCGATTTTCTGTCCATAAAACAGACCAAATTACAGTGTACAGTGGCCTAAGGGGACCGTGGGAGGGGAAACAAGCAATCGCTCTAACACAACCGCAAGATCGGGCATCACTCAAATTTTTGTGAATAGCTTCTTCTCAGGATTCTAGTGAACAATGAATAAAACAGAAGGGGATGGAATCACGAAATGCACCTTTAGTTTATCCTTTAGTTAATAGTGCAGTGTTGTATCACAAATGCTGTACAGCGCAAGTTACTCACCTGGAGTTACCTGGGATCATTTTGCCACTTCTTAGAGCACATTTGCACATTCTTAGAGCTATCATTTGCACATTCTAGAAGCTTCATTTGCACATTCTTAGAGCTATCATTTGCACATTCTTGCTAAACCTACTAAACATGCATTAAATCTCGAGATTTTGGCGGCTTGTAGGAATTTTGCAAGGAAAAAAATCTCTTCAACTGATAGCTAAGAGAACCCATGAAATTTTTTGTGCCAAGTTTGAAATTTAAGTAATTTGAAAGTGAATTTTTTGTTTTTTACCAGTGCAACACAAGCTCTGCTTTCTACACACAAAAATAAACCCACTTTCAATAAAATAGGTTGTGCTTGCCAAATTGCTCACGATTCCTTCATGACAACAAGTAAGTCAATTTGAGTTAACTCTTTCTCGTTATAGCCATATCTGTCGGTTGAGGATTTTGTACAATGAACATAGGTATTGAGTTCATGACTAAGGTCATAAGTTTAGACTGACTCCCCAAGCTTCCCCATTAGTGCAGCAGGTACTACATAGACACAAATGCTCACAAAGCCAATTGTTGGAAAGAATCAACGAAACCCATGGAAATGCTTTTGTATGCTTCCCCTCTCATTAATTTCAAGATAAGTGACAGGGCTAATCAGATGAAATGTTAGCAAATTATTTAACTTCATGCAGCAATTAGGGGATACTCAGCATAAGTTGTGAGGATAGAGGGGTGTTAACTCCATGAACAGTTTGAAGCGTTCTCGTAGGGGTGAACATATATGTAGAAGCACTTCGTTTCCCCCCAGGTGGGGTCACTCATATGGACCATGTGTACGAACTGATCGTTCCCTTAAGCTTTTTCGCGAAAAAAAGGGTGTATTTTGAAGTATGTTCGCGAAACACTTTTATGTTCGCGATTATGAAAAAGGGTCCTTTTAGTCAACGATGTACTCGATATTTTTTGAAAAGGGTATTTTTTTGTGACACGAAATAGTTGAAATCAGGAAATCTTACCAATTTATCGCTTAATAACCCGTATTACATTTTTGTCATGTTTTGTCCCAAAATATTTGAAAACTCCCTGGGACAAGTCCTCTGTGGAAGTTCAAGGTGGATCCCGGTTTGTTACATTCAGGCATAAGCGTAAATACAGGGGGGGGTTTCCCCCGGTAAGAGAACCGATGATTCCTAGTTATTTTAACAAGAAGAGATGATAACGCCGCCGGTCTTACCTAGGGGGCACGCAAGGTCAACCTGCATCGCCATGCTAAAAAAATTATGCATGTCCAATAGTTTAGATGGATCAAATCAAATAAACACCCCCAGGGTGGACACGTAAATAAATATGCTTCACGGGACCTACAAGAGGAGGGTTAAAGTTACTATGGGAGGTCAAATGTTTAAAATGCTCTAAATTAATGTAATGTAGCTCAAATCAGTCCTTAGGAACCAGGAGTAAAAAGTCAATTGGGTCACATGCGTGTAGTGCTTCCTTTCCAAGATTTGGAAACTAGGCTTGACGGTCATTTGTTTATTCAAGAAAGTTCAATGTTTGTAATACCCCAGATTTCTTTGTAAAAATTTTTTTTTAGAAATGTTTAATGATACTGATCCAAAATAGAAATGCTTTTGCATTTTTGGCTTCATTCTGTTTATAGGAAGGGGTTCAAATTTACCTGTAGGACTCTATGGGGATGGGGTCATTAACACCCCCCCCTATTAAAGGGAAACCAAACCTATGCAAAATAAAAGGATATTTTGAATCAGTATAATTAAATATTTTGTTTTGATATTTTTACAAAGAAATCTTGGTTATTATCTACAAATGTGACATTTCTTGAATAACAAATGACCTTTGCCTATTTTCCCAAATATCTTGGAAGGAAGCACCACACGCAAGTGATCAAATTGACTTTCTGGTTACTAAGGAATAATGTGAGCTTTATTTAATTAGATTTTGGAGCAGTTTAAACATTTGACCCCCATAGTAAATTGACCCCCTCATAACACCCCTCGTGCAGCTGATTGGAAAAAACGTGTTCCACCCGAGGAATGTTACTTATTGTCCATAGAAGCTACCCAGATAGGACCACGTTTTATAGAATGAGATGTCAGTTTGCAATGGATATTGGGTTGCCCCCTTCCTAGTCGTGGAACCATGCCAAAGCAGGGTACTCATGAATTCAACATGGCGGCTGACCACAAAGGCAAGGGCCACGTCCGTCCCCATGCAGAAATGCCGAGAAATAGTGAACTGTCCTCTGCAGAGGTATGAATGTGTTATACTGTAAAGGCCTTGACTTTCTTCTGATGGTAATTTCGAGTATAAGGAAAAACATCATGATAATTCAGAGCTAAATGGTTTGTTTGTGGCGCAATGGAAAGGGAACGCAAGCAGGCATGTGGGTGGTAATTAACCCTGAATTGTTCACACATACACAGTATGGGAAAGTTAACTTGATATTTTGAAATTGGGGACAATTCAATTGTACTTTCGGTTATTTTGAATTCAGTGTACTTTTCTGTATTTGTTTGCCTCACATATTAGTAGGTCTAAAGATGGTATTAAAACAGTGAAAAAAGGTGACAATTAGCGTTACATCTTGAAAAAAAAAATGTTTTTGTGGTGTTCGGAAATTTTAAAAAAGGGGTTGACTTTTTAAAAAGTGTACTTGAAATGAAAAAAAAGGGTATTGTTTTAAAGGTTAATTTGTAAACCGTTTCAGTAAAAAAAGGGGGTCAAAATTTGCTAAAGAATGTACTTGAAACCACGCGAAAAAGGGGGTATTTTTGACTTGGGGAACGATAATGTGTTACGCTTTGAATAGGAAGGAGTGCACCACCGGGATGTTTCCCATCCCAACAGATGACCAACTGGTGGGGAAAAACATACTTAAAGGTGGTTGTTCGATTATGACATACACCCCATCAAGTACCGTGGGAGGAAACAAACTTGTGGGTTTTGATGGTTAGACGCAATAATGCAAATTGCAAAGCCCCGATTAAATACTGTGTAAACAAGTGGTTAACCCACTAAAACGGCGGTTTTTTTGTTTATATCTGTGGGAACCATTGAAATGGATTTGAGGGCTAACATTTCAGGAGACAATGAGAAAATACGGCCTCCTTTTCATCTGATATCACAAATCGATTACGACTTCCGGGTAAATCAGGGGGTCCAAAACGATCGGAACAAGCACCTTTAAAGAGACAGGGGGACATATTTGAGGATACACATTTCCTCAAATTGCACTGGATCGATGTAGACCACCTACCAAGAACGTTACAAAGTTTGTGGCCACACAAGACAAAAGAAAACTGCAAAACTTGTTTGAAAATTGCCTGCTATCATAATCATCCCCTTAGAACCAGGGTTTGATTTCTTTAAATACTAAGTCCCTCATCTTATTACATAAAGAGGCGTATTCGGCTTATTCACTTCGGGTGTGATCTAATACTCAGTAAACATTCTAATTGCAGAAAAGCCCGGGTTTAAAAAAAAAAACTGAGGGCTCTTTTTGGAAATGTCCTCATGTCTCTTTAAAATCAAAATGTACATTTTGGCATTTCTCCACTGTTTTAAGCATTTAATCAACAGAATATTAGGCCTACTCAGGGCGGCTCGCCAGGGGGTGGCAGAGAGTGTGGCCGGCCGGCCCCATGGAGAGTTTCAAAATTTAGGAAAAACGGGTTTTACGCAATAAAGTGCGCAAAAATGGGTTTTTTTAACCAAATGAGTTGATTTTGTACGGGTTTCGCCCCCCTATGATGTTTGCCCCTCCTATGATTTTACCTGGCGCCGCCCAATGGGCCTTCTCAAACAATATAGCACTCTTATTCGGATGCGATGTGTTATCGAACTGAACAAGTTATACTTCTGGGTAAACTGGAAAACTTTGAAAAATCATGATATGATTCAGTTTACCAGAACATTTGACATTTCAATACTGTATACCAACGTGTTTCTACAATGAAATATCCTAAATATTAGGGAGTCAAATTTATTTATTCAGTTATGTATAAACACCACAGAGAAGAGAAGAAAGGCAGCCGCCATGGTCTGTAGGAGGTCTGATTTGTTTTGTTTTTACAATGTCAATTTAAAGTTGGTTTATGAAATTTTAATGTGATTGATGAATGAACATTCAAATTGTTTGAAAATTGATTAGGTGCAAACCCCTATGTTCCAAGCCATGTCAAACTAACATTTGCTGGATATGGTAATTAGCATTCCTCTCTAGACCCGTAAATTTGTCAACCTCAATTTGCATTGAACTCTGTTACTGAATTAGGATATACCATTAAAGAGACCCTGGCACATTGGAAAAAATAGGGCGCCCTCAAGATTTTTCAAACTCGATACTTTGAATGGTTGTAAAGGACTTTTTATATACAAAAGCCCCACCCTAAATGATTAAGACCAAATCAGCTTCCTTAGGGTAAACAGAACGATTTGTAATTTAACGTCGCCGGCGAGAACGTGCCGTGTAAACACAAGAAGTACACGCTCGACAGTATGCAGGTTTAACATGCTATGCACACTGTTTGATCGGTCTTATACGATTTTGTGGTTTTAATATCGAGTACGAGTCAAAAATTCTGGAATATACAAATTTGTTGATTTAAAGTTATGGAAAACTTAAACGTTGGCCTAAGATTACCTGGATGTTTTTCCTCATATCAATGTCTATCTGTTTTTGGGGTATGTTATTTTTTGTGTAAAATATATCCTGTTCTTCCAATGGCCATAGACTGATCATTTGAGAGCCAAATTGACGAAAGAAATTCATATTTGTGAAAATGGGCCAGTGTGCTTTAATGTCACAAGTAACAATAACCTTTTGTGCATATTCATGGGTAGAGGTTGGGTTTCAGTCAAAACTTCACACACACACTGATCATTGGAATTGATTGTGAATGACCTGAAGTTTATTGCACCCATAATTCACAGCAACAAGTAATGTGTTTGCACAATATATTCATTGGATATTCAGCCCTTTCACGTTATTTTGTAACTTGAATAGGACACTTGAAGCTACGGTGAATCGAACAGTCTGTAGATTTTGGTCTGTTAGGCATTTGGATATGAGAAAAGTAGAACTCGTAAGCAGACAAATGGAATTGAGTTAACGCAAAAGAACCTTTTTCGCTTACCAGGGTAAAACCTTTTCATCCAATGCCATAAAAAAAGGAACACATGTCTGTAACTTAGAAGGACCACGGGTTTACTCTAATAGCCTGCCTGGAATGCTACCAAACAGGTGCTATAAATTTTGCTCAAGGTTGCTAGCTAGCTAGCTATAGAACTTTAAGGTCTGAGTGAAAACTAGCAGAGCTTATAACATAAAACTTGATAGTTTGGATCAGTGGGCATACAGACGGCAAGTCGAATCAGTTCAAGAGGGGGGCAAATTCCAATGTCGTCATTTCCTGCCAGAGGGCGGTGGAAATTCTTAAAGTCTTCCCCGGGTCCGTTGTAGGATTTTGTGTCAAAAGGGACAGGCAGAAGATATTTCACTGGACCCACATAATTCAGATTGAGTAACAATATGAGGTCCACTTGGACCCATAATTCTAAGCCTCTGTAAGGCCAGGAAAAATATATGTCTAAACCTCAAAATCCAAAATTTATAGGACAGAATATTTCTGTTACATGCAGCATTCAAATAGTGCTTATTGTGGGAAAACCAAATTCAACAATATTGCAATGGGTTTTATTTAATAAAATTAAAAAAAAAAAAAAAAACTAACTTGTTAACATTAAAATAAGGAAAAACTTGTGGTACCTCAAAAGGTTCTAAAAGGCACAATAGAAATCAGGAAATCTTACCAATCATGTATTTGGAAACTGATAAGTCCTGATTAGTAGTAATACAAACAATTTTGAAGGCTGGTCTCGGGACCACAATATTTCCATTGACAGATTAATTCTGCACATTTGGAAATTATGGGCGTCCGTGACCTTCAAGTTAAAAACTAAGTGGGAACCCTGGTCGTCCCAGTGATTAGCTCCATTAAGTCTGAAACTTACGAAACTGTATCTTGAACCGTTTTTAGCGTGCGAAAAAAGTACAATTTCTTAATTTTTGCCCAAATTTAGCTGAAATGGTCAAAATTCCCCAAAGAAGAGGACGGTATGAAATGCCTATTTTGGTCCATATCGTCCCGCTTTTGAGGCAAGAGGGGGCGGACTTTCCCCCTACCCCCACCCCCGGTTGGTACGCCACTGCTTGGATTTGTAGTTGAAAATAAGCTTATAGACCGCTTAGACATCTTACAGCTCTTAAGGAGACAATATCTCATATAGGGGTGGTGATAAGCTAGTCAATATGATCTAGTTATTATCCAATTTTTCTAGAAAAAATTTCGTTATATCTCTAGTATATTTGTAGACATCACCTGCTTTCTAGACAATAGTAGATAGATGCGATCATAGGCCAGGGTTCGCAAGTTTCTTCCAGGTGGAAAAAACCGCGTTTGTTTCAGCGGTTTGTTCCACTTGGAAGAAATAGGGTTTCTTCAAGTTTCTTCCACTGAAAGAGGCAACGAAAGGAAGAAACTACAAAAAAGTCATTTAAAAAATTTTCTATTTTAAAGCCAATGACTTGCACTTTTGGTTTATATTATACAGGAATGAAATATAGTTGAAATAATTTAAAATAACCATTCAGGGGACCCCTCACCCAACAACATCCATGCAATTTCCTAATTAAACTCACATTGATTCACAAGGCCTAAATTAATAATAACCAATTACTGGAAGAAACTGTTAGACACTTTTCACACAATCGAGGCCAAACATCAGTGATGTTGTCCAAGACTCCTGGTAAATACTTGAACATCTTCAATTTCTATAAGCAATGTTATAGTCTCCTTAACCCAGGTTCTCCCCACTAGTAAGATAAAGTCAGATATATACACAATGTGTAAAGAAAAAGAACAATAATGGTTTGCTACGTTAAATTGTGTTATAAAGTTAAAGTCTGACTCAGAGATTGATTTCGAAATATTATTTTTTTGGGTAAATAATGAAAAGATCACTATAACTCAAGAATCTAAACCTACAATGCACAATCCTAATTTGAAATGAAATCGGGTTTTTCGTTTTGATGGCAGTAAACATTTATGTGTAAGTATTACGTCCCAAGATACTGTGTATACCAAAAATTCCGGATCCGAATATTTTATAACAACGTTGTGATTTTCACTATATGAAGGAATTCGATTTCACTTAGGCAATTTCACACAGTGATTCGTCTATGGCAAGCATATTACATGCACACAATTTACACGATTTTTTTTTGGAAATTGGAGGGCGCCTTCCTCAGGAAATCTCTGAGTCGGCCTTTAACAATTGGCCATACAGATTTTAAAAGCTTTTTCATTGTTGCATCTACAATTATTACACCTGTTAAATTAAAATGGTGCACAAAGAATGGAAAATGGTTACAATTATCATCTGTTTAATTTGCTTGCAAGACAAACAAAATTGTGAACAAATTATACTATACTTGCAAGTATACTAACATGCTACAAACTTGTAATTAATTTTGAAAAAAAAATGGTCTGTACAATAACTAAAGTAGCTTTGGGATTGAAGTGTAAAGCAGATGAATATGGTGTTATTTAGTATGTTGTTCATAATCCTTCTTTATTTCTTCCAGTTTCTTCCAATTTTCTTCCATTTTCTTCCGGAAGAAACTGGAAGAAACCATTTTTTTCCATTCATTCCATTCTTCCGGAAGAAATAGGTTTTTTTTTTCCCCCCCTTTCCGGATTTTCTGAACCCTGGATATAGCTGATAGTTAGATGGTTCTTATCTTTTTCAAAATTGGGGCATTTGGTTTATGGATGGTTAACTTGTAAGAAATTTGCTTACGATACAGGTGGCACTTAGTACGTGTTAACCCCCCCCCCCACCCAGACATCTTTTCTCCAAAATGGTTGGCAGGCATGTTGAATTAAAGGAGTTATCCCCCCCACCACCAAGAATTCCCCCCTCCCCAAGAAAAAAATGGTGGCATGCAGGTTGAAGTCAAGGATTTTGTGATTATTTGTTTGCTAAAAAGAAGTAGCTGGAAATTGGCATAAGTGATGTTATCAAACTTTAAACACCATGTTTCCCATTAGGCCTAATGGCTAAGTGCAATTAAACCAATCGAGTAAATGTTTTACGCATGTTATGATTAAACATCACTTTGTTGAATTATTGCATGAGTAACTAATTCTCATTGACATTGTCCTTGACATTCCAAGGTCTGAGCAGTTTGCACTATGTCCTTTTTCCCTGTACTATCCAAAACTTCACCGGGCCCCCCGCGAAGACGGCCCCTTCGTATCTGACGGGCCGCCATGTTTTCTTTTCATGCTATACCGAAAAATAACATGCAAATGACATGATAATTTAATTAAATTTGATTCAATTCTAGTTGATATTTTTTTCAAAATTAACATTTTTAATTATTATTTAAGTGATTCTTTTGTTTTGTAATATACAGAAACATCTCTATTTTTCCAATGGCACTAGCTATCATTTGTGAGCAAATGAAGAAAGTTTTCATATGAAAATGTTCCAGTGCCGCTTTAAGGGTAGGCTTTTTGGGTTTATCCATGATAGGGTAGTCTGATTGAAGGAAGGATTCCGCGTTTAGGGTCAGATCTGAAAGGTCCTGCTTGAGGATGAAACAGGGGAAGCCCGCCCCCCCCCCCCCCGTTTGTGATGCATACACCTAAGCTCTCATAACTGAACTAACAAGTGAGAATTTTTACAATCACATGATGTTGTTTTTTGTTGTGCCGCGGGGCCTACATTTGATTAGGTGTCCAAAACCGCAACATGGTAAAAAGGGTATGCTGATGCTTCCACCACTAAGTGTTATCGTTGGGAAACACATCTATAACACAATCTTGTGATATTAATACTTATTGAAATAAATGGCCTAAAAAGGGGCCCTTTTTCAAAAGACAATACATGCATGTACATTGATTAGGCTGTTTAAAACAGCAAAATTATAAGGAAAAGGGTATTTTTCTTTACCCTGAATTGTGATACATACGTGTTTAGGGTCGCAATACGCAAATTAAGCAGCTATTGAAATCAAGAATACTGTAAATCGGAAGAAGCAAAGCAAGATAATAAGGGTATATTAACGACACAGCATTGCTTGCTCATTTA
This sequence comes from Ophioderma brevispina, assembly GCA_023653785.1. NCBI lineage: Eukaryota > Metazoa > Echinodermata > Ophiuroidea > Amphilepidida > Ophiodermatidae > Ophioderma > Ophioderma brevispina. The sequence goes on along the minus strand of JAMKCH010043926.1, from coordinate 219 downwards.
GGGTATCAAAACAGACAAAAATACTTGTTAGGTATGTTTTTTTAGTCAGTGGAAATACTTTTTTGGGTGCATTTTCAAAAGTCCATGTTCACGCTCATATCCATTTTGAATGCACGTGCCCCCCCCCCACCGCCACCACTACCACTTATATTGAGCTAGCCCCCATTTAATGTTTAAGGGACTATAAGAGCTGTTGAAATGATTAAAATACCTCTAGTC
>JAMKCH010043925.1:0-112083 GCA_023653785.1 Ophioderma brevispina | reverse complement strand
ACAAGGATTGTACAGCTTTATTCCGTAAAAGAGTATACTCTAGTCTAACTAATGAATATCTTACACCAAGAACAAACCCGATTTCAGTGCAGGGCCTATCTTGGTTTGTTTCCTGTAGGTTTTTTATAGGGGGTAATATATGGAACTCTTTACAAGCATAGGGGACAACTTGCATATTTCAAATTGTCAAATTTGCATGAGAAAATGTGTTGTGGAAAGCGAACATTGCAAAGGTTTCGAGCCTCCCGGCATCCCGCACTCACGCCTCGTGTCGCTTGATATAGGAACTCTCCACGAACACGTTACATAATGATGTAACGTGATTGATCATAACAATTATAACGTGAACCACTTTCAAATTGTTTCGATCAAATTTGCATGAGAAAATGCGTTTTGGACAGCGAACATTGCAATTAGGGTTTCGCGCTTCTCGTGGGGGGGGGCACCACTACCACACCCCTCGCGTCGCTTGATATATGAACTCTCCATGAACATTTACCACGAGAGCCCATCTAGAAAACACAATTTCCCGGGCCCTTAAAATTCACCCACCATACGAGCAAAAAAAAAACACAAAATTTCCCCACTTTCCAGTAAAAAATTACCCACACCTTATAAGAGAGTTAAAAAAAAACTTGCCCCGTGGAAACACAGAAAAGAATTGCCCTGTTACTTATATTGGAAAATACTCTATAACCCATAAAATTTTCAAAATTTTTTAAAAGTAATTACAGACAAAAAAGTGTAGGGCTTCTCCTGATATGAGAAATGACGACAAATTTGTCATTGAACGTTGCGACCAATCTTGTACTACCTTTATCTTTACGCATGCATGAAACGGCCTAGCCCGTGCACCAACTTTGACGTGCTTCATTTAAAAATTAGCCTTACACCAGTTTAGGTTATCCTTTTCAGACCGTTACTCAAAGTAGGCCTATATTTATATTTTTATAATGAAATTGCAATTTTAAATTGGGTCTATCAACTATTAATTAGAAAATATGCCTTGAAAACTGAATACTCCTAAGTTTCGCCCGCACTAACACCCGCATCGCTTACGCGGCACATGCATGCTGCATTGCGGCCATTACATCAGGCAAAAACTAAAACAATTTGATTTTGCTTTGCAAAACAGATGGTCATGCATTATAAAATAATATTGTTACCATCAAATTTACATGAGAAAATGTGTTTTGGAGAGTGAACATTGCAAGGGTTCCATTGACACTTCCCATCAACTATATTTTACTTTTTAAAACCGTTGATCATATACCTATAACCATTATTTCAAATTGTTTCTATCAAATTTGCATGGGAAAATGTGTTTTGGAAAGCGAACGTCGCAAGGGTTCCGCGCTTTGCGCGGGAGGGGAACACCCCTCCCGCACCCACCCCACACAGTTTTATATACGAACTTTCCATGAACACTTTAGGCTTAGTTCAAACAAAACTTAAACCATCAACTATATATTTTGCTTTTTAAAAACGTTGATCATACCCACAGAGTGGTCCAAAAAAGTTTACACTTTTTTGTCTTCAAATTTCTCAAAAGTGGGTGGACATATCAAACATTTCAAATTCGTTTGAAGATATTTATTACCTACAATATCTTGTTAGAACCTGGTGGAAATGACGTTGACAACAGAGCTCAAATAACAAAACAGAGCTCAAATAACAAAATGGCGGTTGTGTAGAGAAAAATAGTAGACGTTTCATATAGAAGTCCCATTGATGCAAATGAGGTATTACAATCGATTCCGTCATGCGCTGTATGACCTTGTGTAGTAGTGCTTGACGGAATGAATGGCAATGATACCTCATTTGCATCAATGGGACTTCTATATGAAACGTCTACCGAAAAATAGTCAAAAACCACTTTGCACACACGTAAGTCTATGGGGTAATCGTGTTAACAATAATCAATACCATTGCGTGAACTGCAGGCCAACTCAAGTAACAAACTAATGACCACCCTTCAAGTTTGTGTGAGGTGTTTACCCTTTAAATATCAATGAGAGAATATTTCAATCATGAAACTGAACCAAAGAGACGAACACTTGAATCACTTGAATTCAATTTCAAAAAATTAATGGAGAGAATTTTAAATTAAAAGGGGCTCGCATTTGTTTCTTGTCAGTCACTTTATCATCACTTTCGAAAGCTGTAGCTTAGTGTTTAGCTCTAAAAAATAAGGCAATTTACACCTGAGGAAAGTTTTTACAGAAGAGTTAATAAATACCAAGTTCCATGACGGGGTGCGTTGTTCAATGTTTGTATCCATCTTTGCTGTAATGATCGCCACCTAAGTGTTTTCAAGTCACCTTTTTTTTCTTAAGATGGCGGCCATTTTGTCATTTCAGCTTTGTTTTCAACGCCGTTTTCACCAGGTTCCAACAAGATATTGTATAGTTAATAAATATCCTCAAATAAATTTTGATATGTCTAAGCCACATTTGAGAAATTTGCATAAGAATTAAAAAGCATTATATATACACATGTAAAGTGAACCACTTACAAAGTTTATCAAATTTGCATGGGAAAATGTGTTTGGGAAGCGAATATTGCAAAGGGTTGGGAACACCACCTCCCGCACCCACCCCCGGACAGCTTGATATAGAAACTCTACATGAACACTTTCAAATTGTTTCTATCAAATTTGCATGTGTTTTGGAAAGCGAACGTCGCAAGGGTTCCGTGCTTTGCGCGGGAGGAGAACACCCCTCCCGCACCCACCCCACACAGTTTTATATTGGAACTTTCCCTGAACACTTTATGCTTAGTTTGAACAAAACTTAAAACAACTATATTTTACTTTTTACAACCGTTGATCATACTATAAGCATTCTTTCAAATTGTTTGTACAAATTTGCATGGGAGGAAAGCAATATTGCAAGGGTTCGTGCAGGAGCTAGAACCATATGGTCCTGGACCATATGGTCCCTGGAGCATAATTTTGGCCAAATCTGGCAAAGAAGCAGACTGCGCGCCGTTAATAAAACGTACCATATCATTAGCCCGCCGCACCACTTTCAATTTGCTTCCGCCGGCCCTGGTCATAAGGGGCCTTACAAACATGCTTCTGGCTATCGTCAAGTGGATTGAAAGTTCCCACAATGCCCAGTTTTGGGACATTTCACCTCAATGGTCCATGTGATGTCAGCATGGATCCCCCAAATTCCATTCCTAAGTATTGGTGGCGCTTTCATGTTACGTCCGTGTATTTTAATAAAGTTATCACCCTTTCCAGGTTGATTATATATCATAAACAAAATTGTATTAATGTGCAATTTTCTATTGTAATAAATGTAACTTGTTGTTGTCTTGAATGGCATCATATTAATAGGCTACTGCATCATTGATGCTCTGGTTTGCTTTATATAAATAAATTACCCTACTTAGCAAATTCCATATCAATATCTGATTCGTATTCATAATATCCTGATTTCATATTTATATCTGTTAGATTTTATAGGAGCAAAACAAAAACTCGAATGATAGCCACTAACCCTCTACACTTAAACCCAACTCCTCTCGCTTACTAATTTGAAACTAGTACAATTGATGTCGATTTTTACTAACTAATATAGTTCTTCAGGCCTACTATTTTTCTAACTGGTAGTTAGCAGCTGGAACAAGTTTGCTGACTAGCCTGAGTTAATTAAGGAAATTCGTTAGAGGTTCCTACAAATTGCCTACTATTATTAGAGTGGCTTTACGAGATTTAGAAACTATAAAAGGATGTCGATTTTTACTACTTTTTTTGTTAATAGGCAGTTTCTTCTTCTATCTACTTCACTGAATAGTAGGGGGGGGCAATAGTAGAGGGATATTTGGTATGGAATGTTTTGACAGTTTGCCACATATGCTCTGAAAAGGGTGGGTAAATTTGTTACGATATGGCAGTTTACCGGGTTTGCTATAATTGTGACTTCAGATTAACCTTTTATTGTGATGTTATAAAGAGAGCAAGGCAATTATGGATTCTGGAACTTGAGTCACATTGACGTGCCAGAGATCCCCGGAATATCCGTGCCACCAGTCTACCAAGTCTGGCTACGAGCCTGTTCACAACCCCTGGATAGAAACACAACTGGGGAGACAGCTATAGCAAGGGGTATACATGACATGCCCATGAATAGGCCTATACACTACACCCAACAGTGTGGAATCACAGACCCTAGGGTCTTTGGTGGAATGGTTACTAAGGCTGGTACCCATGCAGAATAGACCTATACCAGCATGTTCATGAGTTACAATCTTTTGCTTTTCCATACGGCATGTACGGTAAGCTTAATAATACTCATGCCTGCGACTCATACACTACTGTGACTATACACTACACATGAGCATACACTGCACGGCAATGTGACTCAAGTTCCAGAATCCATTGTCACTGACGCGTCATGCTCTCTAATCACATTGAAACATGTTAAATGTACAACAATTACTGCAACCATGTAAACTGCTAATATAACTTAGTCTTATTTACGCACCATTAAGACATTTTTCAGAGCTCTTGTTGAGACGGCTGACGTGCTTCCAGACACGGGCAACGGGCAAGACAGTGGCGGGAAATGTTGGCGTCAAAAAAACTAGTAGATCAAGTAGCAGAATACCACTGGTCTGACGTAATAATTCATAGACCAAAACTAGTTGGTTCAATTGGTAGAACGTCCGTAACTAGTTTTGCGATTTAAATTAGTAAGATCACTTCAAACTGAGTAGTAGGCTCGTTTCTACTAGTCTTTTAATTGTACAGCGCCTTCTACGAGTCACTAGCCCGGTCACAAATTTCTAGTTCAGTTCAAAAATCTAGTTCAGTTCAGTTGACTGAACTAACGAGTCTAACTAATTGGTAATTAGTAAAGATCGTAACATAACGAGGAATTTTTGTTGACCTATCTATAACCCCAATGAAAAGTGCGGTATGGGTTCAATTTTTTTCACTGGGAAATAAGTACAAAGGATAATTCTCATAACCAAGCCATTTCAGTCCCTCTTTTGAGAAATTTTAGTATTAACCAGAAAGGTTAATTTTATACAATCTATTTTAACATTTTAGTGTGTGAATATTTTTTTCAAAAATGGACATAGAATTTTGCTTTTCTCTCTCCTTTTTCCTCCAAAAATTCAAAATCAGGGTCCATATTCACTTACAACCAGTTAAAAAAATGCATAATTGAGGTAGATTGAGTTGTGCTAATATAAATATTTTCTTTGAAAGGGACATATGGCAAAAAAACTTGGACATATTTGACATAATAAAAAGGGACCCTTACTGACATCACTTCCACACGTTTGAAAACATTTTGGATGTTTTACATTCTGTAAAAACAGGAAGAGTTCCAGGGGGGGAGGTGGCAGTTTGTGGCAATTTCTTTCTGGAACAAGGATGCTGACATTACTGCCCGCCATTTGATAACCAAACTGAAGAAGCAGTTGTCATCAGCTCACAGACCATTGCTATGTAATATGTGCTATGTGCTAATCCCTCTTTCACTTGCCATATCAATATCTTATATAAGCCTAAATGTACAATGCCTGAATCCCAGTCTGAATGCTTTCCATTGTGTCGCAAACAATTCTAGATACACTGTAAATTCTGTCTGGGATGTTAACACCTTGCCTTTTCTTTCCATAAATTGCGACAACTGCCACCTCCCCCCCTGACTCTTCCTGTTGTTACTGTTTTAACCCGAATGTAACATCCAACTTGTTTTCAAACTCCATGGAAGTGATTTCAGTTAGGTTCCTTTTCATTATGTTCATTTTTTTTTTTTTCCATGCAATTATGTCCCTTTAAGCCTAAGGAGCACAGGCCACAAGATTACACAGAAAACATCAGCTAATAAGTATTTCTGGGTAATTAACGGTAGGTGACACAATCGTCATCACTTTACCCCATCAAAACGTTTTGTTATCAGAATAAAGTTCCACACAGCTTTCCCCATTACCCTGTGAAATTAAGGCCGGGTAAGTGGTCACAATTTGCTTTTTGATGTTATGAACAAAAACATCCCAAAATATGGTCAACTACACAAGAAATGTAGAACACAGTGTGGTAACTTAATGGGTCTGTATGTCAGAATCAAATATCTCCATCCTACCCCCAAATGGTTGGAGACATATTATTATAGACTCCAGAAAGGTGATACACCACCCATGTGTGACCACACTTTAAATAGTTATAATATATGTTATGCCCCATGGTCACTACTACACTGCTTCATTTTATCTCCAGGTATCCTACTGGGATTTTACAAAATGCTACATGGCAGGCCCGCTGTGAACGCCAAATGCGTTAATTCTCTGATCTCTGCTTACCAATCGACATCATGTTTTTTATCATCTCAAAGTTGAAAAAACAAGCTTCCGGGATGTAGCTTACTTTTGAATATTAAGTAACTTTAAAAAGATACAATGAAAAATTATATTAATTTCTTATTTTGTAAGAACAATTTGCCCTTGCTTAAAATAAGCTCGTTGCGGAAGATTACCTTGCTTTCGGTGACATGCAAATGTTATCAACCAAATATATTCTTTGTTAAAGGTGCAACAAAAGATTTTGGGGCACCCATTTATATTGTCATATGTAGTGATTTCATATAGATAAGACCCCCGACAAAAGTCCCAAATAGATTCTTGGTTACAGAATGCCTTGAAAGTGACAACAAAAGACCATGTTCATTTGCTTAATTTCAATATAAAAATAGCTAATTTAGGTGCTCCTGATACGAACATTAGAAGATCACATTTGCACAAAATATATTTTCAGATTAATGAACATTATTTAAAAGGAAATTTTGAGAAAAAGCTTTTACCATTGGTGCAAAAAAATCAGACTTTCATATTTTTAGGGACACCTGTCATGTGAAATCTCTCTATCTAACTCTCTATCAGCATCTAAGCCGTTAGTGAGTGGTTATTGGAAAATTAACAATATATATTGAGCAAATCAGAGAGAGATACTCTCAGAATGGTGTATGGTTTACACAGAGATATAGAGCAATATTTTGATGGTTACTTAGAGGGTCTGATCTCATGTTGTGTCCTGTGTATGAGCCACCAATCAGGACGACTGTAGAAGGTGCTCAGGGATTAAAAATTAGGTTGTATGAATAGCTGTAAATAATACGCACTGATGAGGGTAATGGGAGCACCGAGTCAGTCCAGCGCCACATCAAATCATCAAAAATTGGTTTGTGGTTTGCAATTGTATTGATGCGTGCAGCTATTTTAGTTCATTTTGGAGAGTTTTGCACCTAGAATGCCATGGGCCACTCGGCCAGCGTCCTCTAGCTTTGCAATATGTCTCACAACAATTCTTGTAAAATTTCCAATCAGTCTCGGAATCAATTCTTGTGGTTTATTGGCTTATCATTGTAGTGATGTAAATATCTATTCTGTCTTTTCTAGTATAGTTGTACACTGTATTGTCCCCCCTTAGCACTACGAGTTACAATATGCTCATCCACCAAGGACACAGTTCAGTGAGTTGTACTTGTATATATTGACATGAACTGACCTTGTGTGATCTGGGTATCATATATCATACCCAAAAACCAGGGGGTGTATTTTTTTCAAAATACATTGGTGAATGAAAGCTACTGAACTGTGCCAAGGGAATTGAGATTTTACTAGCTCATAGTGTAGCTTCCTCTGTTGTTCTAAAACATCTTACACCAACAGAGTGATAAAAGGTAGTAGTGATAAGCCCTGTAACTACCCCACCGGGTGGCATAGATTTTTACGGTTAATTTGCCGATAAAATTGCACATTTGTAAATGTGCCTAGATTTGCCTCTCCAAATTTTCAATCAAATGGCTGCAGATTCGAGTCGATGGCTTGAGGGTATTGATTTTATGCTAATTAATGCCGTTGTGTAAAGATGCTTTTTAAGGGAATGATTGTTTTTTATGAAGGGGGATGAGGAGTTGAGCGGGGAATACTCAGTTTTTTGAGTACCGTATTCTTATATTTTGCCCATTAAATTTTCAAAAACTCTGAATTACCAATTCATATTAGAGTGTATTTCACTTTAACAAATTGATACAATTTTCATAATTGCTGTTTGATATTTTTACATTAAAATATCTTATTATTATTAATATTATTATTATTTTTTATGGTAAATAAAGTGTGGGCTCAAGTCCTCTTAGTCCCCATTCTATGGTCCTGTGATATGAATTTGTTCATAAAACTCAACATTCACTTTCAAGCATAATGCTGTTATTGTGGCCCCATCCAAAATTAATTTTGATAGCCACTCGGAAGAGTTTTAAGAGTTATGGTAATGAGATTTGGCCTGGTCCTTTCAATTCATAAAAAAAGTTCGGTTTGGATGTTATGAGCAGAAAGGTGCCTATTTTGGTGGACCAATATTAATTTTACACAGTGTTCTTTTGGGCTTACAAAATCAAATTTTGGGTCTCATCTAAAAAGGGATTTAAGGATCAGTGTGAAATTTAACAGATTGGGTATTGGGATCAAAGTCATTCAATAAAGATGAAACTTCAATAATTAAATTGGCTACTTCTCCTTTAAAACAAGAAACGTTTGATTTTTTTTCTAAATTTAGAAGCCTCCTTCAATGCATAAGCCTTTGATTCTGAAAGATAACATTTACATAACTTATTTTCACCACATATTTCAGCATAACTGCTGGATTTTATTGACTAACCCCTACGAATGACGCACATAACCACACACACTTGTGCTAATTGGAATTGCTTTGGCACACGGGTAAACAATGAATGGAAACGCTTCTTGTCAACTTTGTACCGATCAAATATATAGCTGATGAGATGCAGTCTCATGATTTCTTCATGAACGTCACCTTGAGAGAAAGCTTCTTTTCCATGTGCACATCATGTGACAGATTAACCATAGAAAAGGTGCGATGTGACAAATATCAGCTATGGATAGAGAGACTGGTAGGGCACTACTTTGGTTTTCCACTAAAACATTGAGAATATTAGTCAAAAAAAGTGTCTTATTTGACTAATAAAAATTGGTCATGCAAATCGTTGTTTTATCAATTCATAAGATGTATTCAATGCTGGAACATGTGGTTATGCTGGAAGATAAAACTTCCATATTTTTAAACTAGTTTTCCATGATTACAAAGTATTTTACCTCCTAAATTACACTTTAAAATGACAAGTAATGAAGACGAATTTAATTTGTCAAATGACAAATTAATTGACAAATTTAAAGACGACTTTAGACTACCAATGACCTAGAATTAGTTGTCAAGCACCAAAAATGACGAATAAGTACAATTTGTCATTTGCTAATTAGACTTTTGACGAATTTGTAATGAAAAAGTACTAATGTTTAAGTTGAAAATATTTTCAATCATGAAATTTAATCGAAATCTTTAAAAAACATCTGTTTAATTCAACCACTTTTTTGCACTATTTTGATGGCTTATAAAAAATAACCCCCCCTCCGTGTCCTGTTTTTGTGCATGAATAAGCTTTAATTATAGTCAAATTAAAAACTTTTTGACTAATTACCGCACACTCTCAGCCTGAAAGAGAGCAATTTCACCGAATCCTATAGTTCGGATTGGTTGCTTCCTATATTAAGAATGTGCATGCTTATATGAATGAAGAATAGGCAGTGGAAGAAACACAAAAACAGGGGCCAGGGGGATACCCCAAGGCGAATTCTCCATCGCCGCAATCTCCCACGCCACAGTCTATTTGCCCACCAGCCCCCCCAAAATTGATCCCAGATGCATATCACCCTGTAAAAACTGTATACACGACACACCCCGGACATTTCCATAAAAAAGTGCCTCCATTTTTGAAACTGTACGGTTGAGACCCCATAAGTCGGATGTAAAATCACATACTGAATGGGCATAAGCCGAAAAATGGCAGTCTTTATGCGATAAAATGATAATTTAGTAATTCGGTTGTGAAGACAGAAAAATTCAAGGAGGATTAGGACAGCGCACCCATTTACGTGTTGTCTTAGCACACAGCGCCGCCCATTGTTGAATCACGGTCCGAAAGGGGGGTGGTCGGACACTGATCTGCGCAATTGGGCATTGGGGATTTCCAAAACAGGTCATTTATGGAATTCTTACGTGTATTTTCTACGGCAGCCTCGTCCCAGGATATTTCCAAAATCAACTTTTAAGCTTCGTTCCAATACATCTTAGTAATATCATGATAATTAGGAAAAAATTATGACTTCAAAATCCGTCGGGGTTAGTGGATTAACCCCGCTGCAAATAGTGTATTTCCAATAACGATCATTTAGTTTAAAAATTCTGTGAACCGGCCAGTCTGTAGCTTCAAGTCTGTGTGTAAAAACCGTCGATATGCGTAAGAGTGCCTCCTACCGTTAAGTCTTTGAAACAGACTTAGCACCCGGAAGTTGATGCAGTTTTGAATCACTGTTGCTGTTAGGTTTTTTTTTTTTTTAGCTGTCCTACCCCCCCGGGGTCAGAAAGTAATTTGAGCCACTGCGCTAGGGAGTTATCATAATCGGCTGAGTGTGGGAAAATCCACGTACACACAGTGCACAGCGAATTGGCTATGTCATGGCAACAAAATATTACGTATTTCCCAAAATTAAAAAGAATACTTTCGTTGACGAATTCGCTTCAAATTTGGACCACATTTTTTCCGTAAATATATATATTTCTTCTGCACCCTGAACCGCGATGTCGCTTCGGGTGACCGTTTGGTCGTAAGAGTAAATTCAAAACAACAACGCTTCATTCTTTATTTTCGGGGGTTCAAATGCATAGCCGTTGATTTGGATTTTTGGATTTTGGACATTGTACACTGGAGGATTGGCAAAATACTTTGCCTATCGTAACGATTTAAGCACCAAAAATATTCTAACTAAATTGTCTAGTTCGGTGACTAGTTTATAATATAGGTTTCTTTTTTTTTAAAAAAGACGAAAAAACATGAAAATACGATCCATATCAAGCATTTTTTACCATTATCAGCTGTCTCAATTCTCGATTGCTGATGTCAAGTCATGCCACACTCAAGGCACTCAAAAACTAGTGAGCTAAGGGGTCTTTTTTGTGAGGAACCAGTTTCTAAACGTCAGATCGACCAGCTGATTCGTCGATTTCGCGATACCCAGGGTTACCGTGATGATGAACCGTTTTTATTCCTCGTTCAGCCAAGCGAAGCGCCTTTTAACACAGCTGTTTGGATGCTTGGGGATCCCATGACGTGGCGCATGTCTAAGAATAGCGATGCGGATACGGAATCGGGGGCGCTGTGTCCGGGCAGTACAGATGCTATGGGAGCGTAATGGCTGTGAGCAGGCAAGTCAAAACTTAGGTTTTGTTTTTCTTGTTTTTTTACTTTTTGTCAACTAAAACCTTCAAACTATAACATTATAATTATGTAGGTGTTCTACAACCAATTTAAGAGAACATTTTAGCCTCATGAAAAATAACCTTGTGTTCCTTAAACAACTGAATTAGAGCTCCCTTGAAAGTTTCTAGCTTCAACCACCACTGAAGGACAAACCCATAGGATTTTGGAAGTCCTGATCTAAATCAGATTCAGAGAAAAAAAAAAGATTTAGAAGCGGGGTATTTGCAGCATTCGCAGGTTCTAGGACATGTTCCAATGCCAACAAGAGCCAGTGCTAAATATAACAATATGTGCCAGATGTACCAACCCAGAAAAATGAGAAAAACTTGCGCAGAAAATCACTAATTTTTGATTTTTTAAATTGTACTATTATTTTAAAACAACAGAATTTAAAATCATATAAATGTTAACAAAAAATGAATGATTAAAAAAAGCTGTGATTATTTGTGGAAACCAATCTTGAGAAACAATTGAGTCCCTAAACCTTTATGACAAAATGTAATGAATTCTGTCATGTAAGTGAGAAAACATATTTTTTAATTTTTTTTTGATAATTATGATTAAAATAGACACTAGATCTTTGAAAATGACACTTGTTATGCTGATTTTAAAGAATAAATAAAAGTTTGATTTGCACTGTATAATTATTCCTTTGTGTGACAGCAGGCCCATATGAACATCACAATATTTGGGACATCCCCCCCCCCCGGCTTAAAAAAGCCATGGGGAATTTAGCAACAGCAGATTCCTTCTGTGTATGTCTGTGTGTTCCATTTTGGTTAGGTTAACTTGGTTCTAGGTTCATGGTTAGGTTGACTAAAAAGATGAACTTTCTACCTGATCCTAATGTCCAAATTTGACAAACCTTGGTATGTGGATAGTGGTGGATGCAAGTAATATACCCATGCACTGTGTCATCACTATTTGTGCATATTAATTAGCTACTTTGCATATTTGCTCCTTGCCAGGGGATCTTGCAAGTATTTATTTATTTTCCCTTGCTTCCATATCACTTTGATCCCAAAGACAGGGGTGTGATTCTTCAGGATTTTTCCTGATTTTAGGATTTTTATTTTCAAAATTTCCGCAACTTTTTTATTTTCAGCCCGATCCTAAGCATTTTAGGTCGATTTTAAAAGTTTTTTTTCAGGATTTTTTTTACCAAATTCAGGATTTTTCACAAAACCCAATCAGACCCTGCAGAGAAGTGATGATTCCCACGAGTGGAGGTGTAAATCCTTGCAACTGGCCTGCATTTTGGCAAGTGTGAGATTTTGACCACCACTCATGCTCCTGGAGCATAGGTTGTGGCAACCGTTCCAGAGTGGAGCTATTCATTATATTGAGTGCTGACCACAATAGCAGTAGCGATTTATTCCGTAAATGTTATCAAGGATTAGAATTGCAAATCTGGCACACCAATCCTCGCTGGTCTTGTGGTTAGGTAGCTGACCTCATGATACCGTGGTCTCGGGTTCTAATCTCGCTACTGGTTCTTTTAAAATATATAAAATTTTCATTATTTTTCAGGTTAGAGTGAAAAATTCTAAGTCCAAAAAAGATAAGAAAAAATAATAGCTGTCCTTTGAGGTTAGTGAGGGAGACCTGCTCCTGGAGCATGGGTGGTGGTCAAAAACTACCGCGTACTGCATATAGAGAGTAAAGCACATCAACGATGTACATATTTTGTATTGTCTGCGTTGTCAAAACATACCCTGTCGTGGGTGTGCATTTCTTGAGATATCTGTCAAAATTGCTTGGCCACACATCTTACCATTTAAGGGGCATTTGTGATCTACAGTCTTCCCCCCCCCCCGACCTACTTCAAAAACGTGAGATTTTATATCATCTAAATCTGTATAGCCTTAGTAATGCATATGTGCCTAACCTTATATGCAAATCTGGTCATATTTGCAATTTTGTATTCTGTCCATAAAAAGACAAACAATTACATCACTATGGTCTATTTCTATGGGCCCATGACACAAGCAATTGCTCATAACACCAAACTGCAAGATGAGAATCAAATGAAATCTTGGGAATAAGCTTTCCTAAAGGATTTTGGCCAAATAATCAAAGCATTGATATAATTGTGAAGTGTTCTTGATACACTCTAAAAAGTTTGACTTACAACCCTTTAACCCTCTATATGGAACCCTCACTCGCTCAAAATGGGTCTCCTTTGAGATCCAAAAAAAACCTTTAGTTAACAGCTGTTTGAAAGTCTCATTTATTATGACAAATGAGAATAAAACAAAAAATATCAATGGGGACACACTTTTGACAACTAATTTGGAGTATTTATTCCACCAACTACAGCCTGTGTAAATTTGATGAAATTTTGTCGTGGGCAAATATGATTTTTCATAATAATCTAGTTTTACACATCTTTTTATGGGAAATAGACATATAGAGGGCACTATAACATACACTTTATGACCTTTGTAGGCCTATATGGCAAGATTCCTGCAATGGATTTTTATTATTTTTGCTGAGGTAATAGCTCCTGCATGTCCCTACTAATATCAGTTGTCAAAATTGTGTTGCCATTGCTTAAAATTGCTCTAAAAATAAAAGAGACAATATGCATGGGGTCAAACAGCTGTGAGTTCCAGGCGGTGGCGGCCAAGCCTCATTCATTACAGCAACTCACCAAAAATGTCAAATGAAATTACAGCAATACAGAGTGCAAACCACAAACTAATTTAGGTGCTTTGATGTGGGTCGGTCATGGTTGTTCCATGACCCACATACGACCTCGTCCTCATTCGTTATTCATGCAAACAAATTCAGAAATAACCCTTCCAGTGGAGTTGATTCTTCAACTCCAACGGTTTTGAAATAAGACAATATTCCTTAACAACATATAAAAATTCAGAATTTTTTGTCCAGAATTCGCTTTTACGTGTTAAACCAACGGCGGCGTCTGAAATTGGGATTTTTGGCAGCCCTCCTCTGGTGAGTTCTTTAAAGAACCATTTAAGGTTTACAGAGCACTTTATAGGTTTTTGTAAAAACTCTATTAGATACAAAGAACTCTCAGAAAGCTGAGAATTTGGTGTTATCAAGTTCTAAAAAGGGTTCTCTATCGCACCTGTTAAGTAGGATCTGATGAAGTACTAAACAGTTTTAAGTTACACTTTTCTTATAGTGTAGTCAAATAGGTATCTGATAAACTTTGACCAAAGATTAATTTGAAAATCAGGAAAAAAAATTAAAGCTAGTGGAAATACAAACAAGGAAAGCAGGTATGTAAAATGTTTAAAATCCAGTATTCTATGCACGCTAATAAGTCACCATGTTGAAGCTAACATTTTAGCCAAACTAAGATGGGCGTTTAATCATATGCTCTTAATGTCCCCAGGGTGGCGTTAATCCAATGACGTATAGTAACATGGTACTGCTTATCATTGATGTGCTTGAACTATGGAAATATGCAATTTTAGTTAGAATACGTGGCTTCCAATAGGACCCCATTGTAACAGCAATCTCTACATTTTTGAATATCAATATGAATTGAAATAGTCAAACACTTGGCCTGGCATGTAATTGCCAATAGTTATTACAAATCCAAATAGATCAGTAACTAAAAGTTTTTTGACTCTAATAACGGACTGTCCCAAAAAAAACTATACAATCAAAGAGTAATTTTTTAGCCAAACTTAAGTTCATCTTAACTGGATTTTTACTGATTCCTTTTTAGGGTGTTCCCGGTTTCATAAGATTTTTGTTGGTGTAATTTGGGGTCTGGTTTCAGGAGTTATGGCTAATTATCTGAGGCAGTTGAAAACCTGTTGGGCCAGTTTCGGCTATCCTGATCTCAACAAAGTTTGCCATGAAAATCACCTTCAAGACATTCTTTATTGAAAAATTGAATAAAAAATAGGTATAAAGTGCTGCTTCTTGTGATATGACATTAATTTATAAACTTATAATGTCGCAATTGCTAATAAATACATGCAGCATTGGGTCTAATTCAATTCCAAACAGACATGTTGTCTCAGCTTTACTCAGTTTCAGCAGCAGGTGAACCATAAAAACACCCTTGTGGAAAGTAAACTGAGACCTTTGAAACAAACACTCCGTTCATTTATTGCTCTTGATGATCAATGCTGTCTCATATATTCCTCCTGGATTCTTGGAGGCAGTGGGGAGGAATAGGGAAAAGGGTAAATTGTCCTCCACATTAGAGCGTTGTCCACACTTTTGTGCCCTCATTAGAAATGTAAAAAACGTTACATAAGTTTCAGCAGTCAAATTCCCCAAATTTCCATAATTTCATGATTATTGACTCTTGAGAGTGAGTCCCTCATTTCACCCACAAACATAATAATTTCTGGTGTTAATGCATGAGAATAAGATTCACTTGATCTGTAAAATATTCTTTTTTTGAAAAGGGTTTAATCCACAATGATGCTACATGCCTTATACATTGAGTTTCTTGATGAAATTCAGTGAAACTGGCCAAGTGTATTTTATCCTGTGTTTCAAACTCTTGACAATATATCAGATTAGGGTCCATCAAATTGGATGGAATAAAAGCGAAAATTTAGCTTAGGATCTTGACTAACAAATAAAGTCAAAATATATGCAAAAATGTGCAGTTTATATTTTTCTAATTTTGTTTTGATTGTATAGTTTGATGGGACCAGTCTGTATAGCATTAGCATTTAGCTTTCATTATGTTTGATTTTTTTAAATGACGAAAACCAGAATAAAATACAGCGGGATGCCCATTTAGATATCCTCTACCTAGATCCTGTGCAAATTTAATTCCAGGCAAACATGATTTTTCAAAAAATTTAAAACATAGTTTGTAACAGATTTATGTGGAGATTAGGGCGATTATTGGATTAGAGGCATTACATGTAAAAGTGATATAATTTTTGCGCGTGTAATTTTTAGCGTTTCAGCGATTTTTAACTTTTGTTGTTTTGAAAATTCGCTCTTTTAGCTATTCCTACATAGGACCTACACACACAAAATAAACAATTTTCGCGGGTTTTGAATTTCGCGCTAGCGTAAGAGCAGTCGCGAAAAAGCGCGAAAATTAAATGTAGCGCAAAAAAGTTCCATTTTACAGTATATAACAACAAAATATTTCTGTCATGTGGATGAGTGGAATACTATATCACGCCCCCCCCCGGCCTCCCCCCATAAAAAAATATTTGAGACTAGTTCCCCAAAAATTTCACAGGAGGAAAGAAAGTTCCATGTTAAAAAGCTACTATTTCCCCCTGCATTGCGTTCTTGATAGCTTTGAGTTGCGGTGGCAACTGATCTCGACATTGGCAAGTTTTTTCAAATGAACAGGAAATATTTTATATGTTAGATAAAACAAATATTGAAGCTTATAGTTGTGAAATGGTGCAAATTACCTCCCCTCGGTGGACTGGAGTACGGGTCCTACATTTAAAATAGTGGCTCACGTTCTCAGTCCACATCGGTGGTTGATTTGCCACTATTGCCCTCATGAGCAGTCAATATTATTTGTATACTATAATAAACTACAAATCATGACCTAGTAGCAAAACAGTAGGTTTTGACCACAACCATACTCCAGGAGCAGGTCTTCTTCACTAACCTCAAAGGGAAGCTAATGATTTTCTGATCTTTTTTTGGACAAAATAATGAAATTTTATATATTTTAAAAGAAGCAGGAGTGAGATTCAAACCCCAGACTACTGTATCATGAGGTAAGCTACCTAACCACAATACCAGTGAGAATTGGCATGCCAGATTTACAATTCTAATCCTTGATAACATTTACGAGATAAATTGATACTACTATTGTGATCAGCACTTAATATAATGAATAGCTTCACTCTGGAATGGATGATACATCTTATGCTCCTGCCTATATGCAAATCCCTGCCGTGGATTTTTACAATTTTTACAGGGGTGGTAGCTCTTGCATCAAGTTGCATGTTCCCACATACACCAATTGTCAAAATTGTGTCACCACTGCTTAAAATTCTCAAAAAACAAAAGACAATTTGCATAGGGTCTATCTAACAGCTGTGCTACCATGGTTGATTGGAGTTGAACCCCTAACATTTTTTTTATTTTCTCTATCCAGGCCTGGTAAAGAAGTAACATCATTAGGCATAGAATGGGTAGGACTATGGAAATTTCTTGGGGCAGGGGCCTGTTATGAAATGCACAAGTTGCACATTCAAAGGAACAGAAGGTAACAATAAAAAAGCAATCTTCCTCCTTGGACGTGTAAACTCCCTTCTTCTGCCTCTTTCAACAGCAGAGTTTTGTCAGGAAGCTACAATGTGTATGTCAAACCGTGTTAATAGCACAAAGTTTCCCTTTCTGTGTATTTGCGTGTGTGAGTGTCTGGACTTGTGATCCTATCCGGCACGTAGCTATAAATTTCTGTCTGCGGAGAGACTTGAATGTTTTATGACATACTAGAAGGTTGTTAGTATTGTGACGGTTTCATGTTTTATTGACATCACACAATTGCAGTTTCTGTCACATGCAATTCAGCGCATACTGCGCCACCACAGAAAGCACTTTGCAACGTCACTCCAGCCACGGCCGTTTGAACGGGTACAGAGTGGCTACAGATTCACATTTTATCTCCCTACTCATGGCATTATTACACTGACACGTATACCTTGCCAAGGACATCAGTACATATCACTTGAAAGTATGGTACTGAAGATAGCAGATTTTGCAGGAAGGCAGTTGGGAAGGCAGGAGTTGCTGGATGCTATCAATAATGGATCTTTAAGCCTTAATTGAACAACAGTCCCCTCACAAACAGGAAATATTATCAGACATTGCTGATTGGGGCTTGAAGTAGAAACCCAAAACCCTATATATTTAAATTAACAAACAAGGAGAAAATGGTTGTTGGCGAGGTATGTGAATCTCTTCCTTAAAGGGGTACTCTCCAATCCTCAGCCTCAACCCACCACTCACACCATCAAATCTGAGATTTTGGTATCATTAGAAAGCGTGTAATTTTCTCACATCTTTTGCTAAATATTTTGGCAGACTCTTACGGTAACCTTTATAGTGCTATATGCATAAATATGAGTTGTTTATGTTTACTGGAAAATATTTGTTCAGTAATCTTTGGGCTGTTGATATAATACACACAGTTGGCACTCTCGTTGAAATGGTATAGCAGATTCAATTTAAATTATGGAATTTAGGTTTGCTAGCAATAATAAAGAAAAATGTATGCTGTAATTGTGTGGGGTGAAAATGTCAATTTAAAAACCGACAAGAAGTCTAAAAAAGGACAAATAGAAACCAAAAAGGCTTTTTAAAAATATTTCCCAATATTTTTTTGGGGGAAGAAGTAAGGCTTTTATTATGTCTTCACTTTGTACACAGTTTATTCTTCATCCTACATGATCTTTCTAATTTTGTCCTTTGTCTTTTTAAGATTTCTGGCATACTTTCCTTTGTGGTAATTAAAATGAATGCTTTACATGTATCTTAAAATCCTTTCCCTTTATCTTACCAGTTTCCCGTACCACAATTTTGAATGATATTGAACTCTGTAAAATACCCTCACACACACATATCTGATGCAGCCAGAATTATTTAGTAGTCGAAAGGATTGGTTGTGAAATGTAAATGACAACATACAGTATTATTGTCACACTAGGGTCTTTTTGAAAAGTCACAACTGGTTTATACTGTGTATTCAGAGTGTCTAGCCTGAGTCTAGAAATCCCACGTATTGGGATGATATATCACAGCTAAGATTAATCAAGTCACTAGAAGTGTCTTATTTTGAAATTGGCCCAGATAGTGTACCATAGAGCTCTATTTTATTCTTAGTGCAAGTAATGTATTAAGTGGCATAGTAGTCTATGCATGGCAGTATGGCATATTCAAGGTTTCTTAGCAATGATAGGAGTGCAGAACTTTTAAAGTTGTACAGGCTTTGATAAGAATGTTATCGATGAGGAAATCAATAGCACACTTGAGCTTCAGGCTTGATAACTTTGACATTTTGCAGACATGGCAGTAAAATAACTATGCCTACATGCTAGGCATAGATATCTATAGATTTGCAAACTAGTTAGTAACTTGGGACACCAAGTTTTTGGTCCCTTTTCTCGCAAAACTGATTGAATATTTAATTTTCCGACTTAGTCCCAATTAGGGAATTAAGTTAGGGATTAAGATTGAGTTATGTTTCATTTGCCAGATGAAATAAACATCAGATGTGACTTGCTGTATTTATAAGTAACCTGAATTGTAAAGAAGCATAAATATAGTCACAGTGATGAAAATCAGGTTGGAATGAGTCTACTGTCAAAAAGCCAGTAAAAATGGGCTGCAATTCAACCCGTGAAGAGCGTGGCCCACGGTTTAAGGGTATTGCCCTTTGGTGCTGGGTGTCCTGCCTCTATTGCCAGCAGGACACTTTTCTGAAGATTTGGGACTTGGGCAGCTAAATGTGATAATACCCAGCTTTGGAAGGGGGTTGTTAGCGCTGGTCCCATGTACCTAAAGACATGCATGTACATGCATATCACGGTCAGTAGCATGCATATATTGTACATGCATTTGTTTTAAGGCTGTCGTTCCCTTGGTACAGTGAAACATGCCTGTACATGCTTATTACAGTCATGCATATAGCAGGATTTACTGGTCAGTCCCGTGTACAGAGAGACAAAACATGCCTGTATTACATATCACAGCAGTGTCAAAAAGAGTAGGGTGACTACCCCTGGTTGTCCCAATTCCGTCACCAGTAATGGACCCAATGGAAAGATTCTTCTTTTTGAGGGCTTCTTAGTTTAATTCATGATATTGTCCGAAAAATTCACAATCAATCAAAACTCCTTCGGTGGGGAGGGGGAGGTCTATTTTTAAAAAAACATATTCATATCCCACATGCAGTGCATATTGCACTTAGAAAACTCACAAACAGAATTTAGTAATCATAATGATGGAATTGCCACTTAAAGAATGTGCAAAGCCTCAATACACTACTTATTGGGCGATCCTATGTGGGACTGTTGTTCCACTTTTCCTCCTCCTCAGTATTTTAACACTAATGAACCCAGATCATTGTGTACTGGTTGGAACAAACATTTATGTTTGCTATCAACATTATATTTAATAGCTGGCGGCTATTAAAACCACTGGCCTACTTTCTGACCAAACTTCAGGGTTCACTTCAATCTTGGTTTGCACAAATAGAGGAATTTACTTTGAGCCTATGGAATGCTTTGGAGGTCCCATCTTTGACCTACTTTTTTTCGAAACTGTTGAGTGTCATCGTTTGAAATATTAAATGGCAATTGTGGCATTTTTCTCTTGGAACCTGTTTACATTAGTAAGCAAAAAGTTGGCTGTTTCGATTTTCATCTGGTTTGTAATCAAATTCAGAATTTAAAAAAACAACACTATAATGCAAACTTTGGCAGGTCGCTACGTTGAAACAGGGTTTCGCAGTTTCGTTCTTCTCTTCCAAGGGGAAAAAACCGCGGAAACAACCTATTTCCCGGAAAACGGCCAGTTTCATAACCATTAGCTGGTCCACACAGACCCGACCACGTTTTCTCTTTCGTCCCCCACTCCAGATACCCATTTTCCACATTTTTCATTGGCATACATAACATGGGTGCCACTCCAGATTAGACCCCTGGTATCAGCATCTATAAAGATGAAGTATAAGAGCGGCCAAAAGGGATAGAGAGCTGTGCCCCTATAGCACACTTGGATGCGACTCAGTCCGTACACCAACTAGATAATTGCCTGGACTTCCTCCCTCAAAAAACCAGGTCACCTCGGCATTTTACACAACTAATAGCTTAGGCCAGCCTCATGCAATGTAACGTCACAAACTTGGTTGGGCAGCGCCAATCTTTGGTTACATACTTGAGCACTAATATTATTAGTAATGACGTTGTTTTTAAGGCATGAACTTTGGCCCAAGACTGGGTGTCCACCTCAGAACATTTTGAAAAATATTTTTTTTCCTTTGGGTTCCACTTTGTTTGATTTGCTTAACATCTATATATTAATTAATACCGGTGGTCTGTCTATGTGTCTGTCTGTCTGACCGTGTCTATTTTCTCAGAGACCGAGGGTTGCACGTTCCTAAAACTTGGTGGGTGGGTGCCCCTTGACCGTCCGAAGACCGAGTTTGTATTGGTTAGTGGATCAAAGGTCATCAGGGGTCATTCAAGGTCAAAGGAGGTGAAATGGGGAAAACATTGGTGTATGGACATGAAACTTGGTGGGGTCAATTGCTGATGCAGAAAGGTCATTAGGGACATTCAAGCTAGGTGATCGCGAAACCCAGGGACTGCCTAGTAGTTGAATATTTTCAAAATTATTTTATTGTTTGAAATATTCATAATTCCTTCTTATAGTACTTTCAAGTAGAAGGATATGTATGTATCATGCTCCCTGAACTTGCTGAATTGCATTGTCTCCTAAGAGCAGTGCCTTATGTCTCGCAGTTGCTGTGAAAGCAGTGAACAGTCTTGACAAGTAGACTGGATATATAGGAGAGGATTATTTTCTTAACAGTACTCATAGAACAAGGGCTTAATGAGTAGTCTTAAATCAAGTCCTGTTATGTTGCCCACTGCTAGCTTAAATTCTGATATGGTAACGACAGATGTACCGATAGCTAAGAATGGTTACCCCTATGTAGCTGAAGTTGGATCCATAGTGGCAGCTTTGGTTCCAGTCGTGCAACCAAGCTGACATGCAGACATACATCTCACGTCGTGTAGAAGGAGATGAAGCAATAAACGAAATGCGACAAAAGATATGCACCATGGATATTCTATGCATTGATGCTCCCTGACGACGGCGACAATTCCTTGGAGATTCTTGATGAACAACATAATCAGGACATAGACCTTATGAGAAACTGATGAACCTGAACAATGTTGTTGACCTACTAAGTGTTTACAGTTAAGTTCAGCCTGTTGTGTGAAAGTGTATTTCGGTGCGCACGCTGAATAGGCATAATAGGTCGGTGGTCACATGATGTGTGATGTGCATTCTTTCCTTTGTTTTGCCCAGACGCCTTTGACGTTAGTGCATTGGCCTCATATACCTCACATTTTATAATCAACACAGACAGGCTCTAGCCTTTCTTGAGAAGACAATGATCCATCAAAAATTACCTCCTCAAATTAGGCAACATTGGAGAACATCATATAATATGAACGTCTCATTCAGTAATTTCCAGGAGGGAGCGTTTCATCGATTGCAATTCAAAATTGATGTTCCGCATTCAACCTATTTCATAAATATGCTATGACTATATAAGTATGCTATTTTTGGTTGAAAGCACAATTTAGTGGCATTCTTTGTTTTATGTGGAAGGGCACTTAAGGGAGACTGGATTTTGATGTTGAAAGATGGCATTTTATAAGATGACGCAAGTTTTAAGTGTAGGAGGTTATTGCTTTCGGTGCTGGAATTGATCCGTCTTTGGAGAGTTTTCTACTCTGCTCTAATTAATAATGAGTATGATGGTTTGGGGAGAAGAACGCAATGTTCTATGAAAAGGGATCAAAACTAAGTAGGTACTCATCAAGACATATTCCTTCCTAGGGGGGCTGCGTGACTCATCATGGCTAGACTTAGTCACATGGCACAAAACACGTGACATTTGCAGTACGATGGTATTTTGCACTGTGTGTCGGGAACGCATAACAATGTAATGTATGGTTGCCAGTTTAAAGTTTCTTTTATAACTATATTGACCCAAATCCGTGCTTACATAACATGACATTACTTTACTTACAAAGAGTTATCTACTATTGAAAAAGAAATGCCACCTGACAAAAGAGTTGCCTGCTATTATGCTAACAAGTGGGAGGCCCGCGCTTCGCGCGGTCTCCCGCTAGCTGAGTAAACGGGAACGATCACTGAAAAGGACCGGTCACTGAAACAGAAGCGATCACTGATGAAGAGGTGACACCTCTTCAATGTCACCCAAAGACCACATTTTGGAAAGTGTACCACTGTCACCTAAAGACCCCTTTTTGGGAGAAAAAATTTCACCCAAAGACCCCTATTTTTGGTGAATATTTGAAAAATTTTCTAAAAAGACCGCATGTTTTGGAAGATTTTGCATACAAATTTGTCACCCGAAAAAAAGAACTATTTTGGGGCATTTTGGCTGTTTCTCACCCAAATACCCCTATTTGTTTGAGTCCTCTGTCACCAAATGCCCCCGGGTTTGGAAGCCATTTCATTATGTGATCCTGTCCCCGGGTATACCGTCCGCGTAATTATTCCCTAGGAATGGTGTTACAACACAATACTGAGCGATCACCATGTCACAGTGTACACGTTTACAATCGTGTAACAACGATTCAACTTGGCAAAAGAGTCAGTTGAAATCGGCGTCGCCAATTCTGCTTACACCACGTGCTTACACATTAAAATGATGCAAGCAAAAATTAAATGCCATTAAAACCTAGGGGTGTCCACGTCAAAACAAAACTGACATCTCTATAGAACATAATTCTACACCAAATGGTGACATAATCTTTCGTGGACACCCTCTAGAATTTTGTAAAAATGGTTAAAGTTGCAGCAAATTTCGCATTTTTGCATTGCGATGATCAAACTCGTGAGGGATTATGGGTAGTCTGGCAAGTCGAAAATACAAACGACATCATTTTTCAATAGTCTCTGCTTGGAGTCACGCAGGCGGCGGTAATTCCTTCCCAATATCTTGCGTGCTTAAGGGTGTTTTGATACTACAATGTTTTTCAGTTTTGATGGATTGAGGTAGGAAATCTTTAGTTGGCAAATTATTTGTACTCTGTCTGAAACAATAGCTATTTGGCAAAGCTCATAACTTCCCAAATTAAAGGTGCAACGAGAGATTTTTGAGGCACCTAAATATTGTTTCATAATAGTAATTTCATATAGATTAGACATTCAACAGATTTCTTACCTTGTATGTGGCTACAGAAATGCATTAAAATAGAGAAAAAAGGTGATTCTGGTTTGCTTGTATTTCAATATAAAACATAGGCTGAATTTCGTATTTGCTCCTATACGAAATTAGAAATTTCAAAATTTTGTACCAAAGAAACATTTCTCAGCTTAATCCTTTCAGGTGGGGTTATTTTTTATGGAAAGCTTTACATCAGGGCAAAAATCAGAACTTTAGATTTTTGGGGGACACCTGATATGTGAAATCTCTTGTTGCACCTTTAAAGAGACACTGGCACATTTGAAAAATAATGCACCTTCTAGATTTTTCAAAATTGATATTTTTGCGTGGTTGTAAAGCTTTTATATACATTAGCCCTCAACTGAAATTATTAAGCCCAAATCAGCGCGCTTATGGGTAAGCAGAAGGATTTTATAACGCGACATTAATTCAGCAGACGACGCGGAAATGACGTGTAACACAAGAAAACACATGCTAGAGTTGATTCTCACGGCATGCGCCTTGTTTGACCGGTCTGTGACCTTTGCGGTTTTAATATCAATGAGTACGAGTCTATGATAGTCATGTAATAGACACATTTGTTGATTAAAGTTACAGCAAACTTAAAAGTTAGCCTACAAATTCCCTGAATGTCTTTAGCCTCTTATAAATGCCCCTATCTGCTTTGGGGTATGTTATTTCTATGTGTAAAATATATCTCTATTCTTCCAATGGCCTAGACTATCATTTCCGAGCAAATTGAAGAAATTTCATATTTTCTGAATATGTGCCAGTGCCGCTTTAATGTGAAAGCATGGGGGTATTGCAGCAGGGTTAGCGCTTGCATTATTCATTAATATCTTAATAGATGTAAAAAAGATGTATGTAAGGTACAGGTTTCCTGGATGCGTGTAATAGAGCAGGACAGATTAACCACTTGACTGTGGACGACATAACATTATGCCCTATGGAGCGCGTAATATTAAGCCCTCAGGATGTTGGAAATAATGTACTTTAAATTTATTTGACTTTTGACCCCATCCCTTTAAGCCCATGATATACTTCCAGTCGCAGTCGCAATACCAGATTTTGACCCAAGATCAAGTGTTACGCATGCTCACGAGCAGAAATTGCTCGCTGTGACTGGAAGTATATCATGGGCTTTAGTGATCCCATAGTGGCTGTTATGACCCCTGGGTGTGACCCTGTCATAATAGGTCATGACCCCAGAAGTGACCTTTGATTCTCTAAACTGTGAAGTGGAATGTACATTCAAGACATTTAAATTGTTTTCAAATAATGACTTAAATGTTTGTTTGCCATAATGGGGGGAAAATATTAGGGTTGCTTGGTCTTTTTTTAAGATGGAACTTCACAGTGCTACTCTCAAATCATTACAACATGCTACTTTTTAATTTTTTTTTTTTCAATGACATAGCAAAGATCTTTTATTTTACTTGTTATAATCGTTTTGATGTTTTTTGTCTTTCTGTTGGTAATTTTTTGTGTCACCTGAACCAATGTTCATGGAGGCACATACTAGTCCGAATTCTGTGTGTGTGTCCGTCCGTCCGTCCGACTCGGTTAACCTTTTTAAAAATGCTCTGCTGGCTAAACACTATGTCCGATTTACGTCTAACTTGATAGGGTTATAGAGTAAGGTGCCACAATATCATGTGTAGCTTTTGGCTGCATTATTTGGATAGTCATGAAATTTAATGTGTTTTTAAGCTTTTTACATATTTTTTCAGACATTTTGGTTAACTTTTTTTTAAAATGCTCTGCTGGCTAACACTATGCCGATTTACTTCTAACTTGGTAGGGTGGTAGAGTGAGGTGGTGTAGCTTTTGGCTGCTGCATTTGCATTTTCATAAATTTTTAGTTAGCTTATTTGCATATTTTTCAGACATTTCAGTTTAACCGTTTTTTTTTATATGGCTCTGCTTACCAAACGCTGTGACCAATGATTTTCTTCAAACTTAGTAGGATGATAAAGTGAGGTGCCACAGTATTATATGTAGCCATTTGGCTGTATATTTGCATATTCATGAATTTTAATTAGCTTATTTGCATATTTTTCAGACATTTTGGTAAAAATGTTGGCTAGATTATAACGCTCTGCGCCGATTGACTTCACATTTGTTAGGGTGATAGAGTGAGGTGCCACAATATCATGTGTGATGTTGGCTGCATTTAATGGCATATTTATGCATTTTAATAACTGATTGCGCAACCAGGCGAAACTTGTGGTTCGAGAACCGCCTGGTGATTAGTGAATGAAAATCATGGATCAGTCAGCATATTTTTTTTTTTTGTGCCCTAATTTGTACTTTTTGAGGTGCGGGTTTTTTAGGGTCGAGAGGTGACAGCAAAATTTGTTCTTTCCAAAGGGATAGCGATTGTGTATGTAATCTCTTTATTATCACATATTTAAATACTGGAACAAGTTCTAGGGCCTAACTGCCTCTCAAAACAAGGACGATATGGCAATAAGCACAAGCGTAAAAGGCAAATCCTGTGACGAAATCCATCTTGCATGACTGATTGTCAAAATTTCGTTTGCGGTTTGCTGTTCGCCTTCACGCTTGCCATACAAAATCGTAATCTCCATGTAGTCGTATTCTGTGGGCATTTCCTTGTGAATGGGAATGACTGATATGTCAAAGCCATGCAGCAGCAGACACACGGTATCTTCTTCATGCACGGCCTTCAGAGAGTCTTACCTATAACAATCTATTCTATTTATTTCGCAAAATTAAGCATAATTGAACCATCAGAAATTCTATAACTAGTACAGCATACATTGATTCTCTGATTTATTTATCTCACTCCATTTAACATTCTTCATAATGCATTGAAAAGTGAATAGTAGTGTCTCACTAATGCAGGTACACATGCATATCACCAGTTGGAAAGTTTTTGAAACTGGAGGGTTCTCTCTCCCCCGTTAAATGATTGATCTTTATGATGTCTTGAGCTCATATTACAATACATTTTGGGGAGTATACAATCTGTGAATTACTTAGAAAACCCCCCAATATGTTTGATCTGTTTGTTATCCTCCTGGCAGCTATAGCCAGAAAGGGGATTTTTCCACAGCACATTCTGACGCATCGGCGTCCACCTCCACAAACAAGTTGCTGTACTTCCCAGATCCTTGGTCAAATTTTTCATAACTCTTGGCACCAAATGACCTCTGTAGGTACTGACACATCAGGTGTAAGATACAGGCCTATAGGTCAAAGGTCATATTTTTGAACTATGTAAAATCTCTCTAACCTATCAATACTTTCACACAAGTTCATGTCCTGCTAACTCTAGTACACACTGATTGATTACCTTTACTAAGTCAAAAGAATCACTGACCCAAGGGATGTCTGAGATGTACAAAGATTGTTCTTTGTGACCTTCGGAAAGACCCTCGGAAAGACCTTTGTCGACATGATTCATATGTGTCTGTGTGTGCGTGTGTGTGCATGCATGCATGCATGCATGTGTGTGTAAAAACATTTAGTGTATACCTTTTGATAGTGGAGTTTTTGTTGTCTCTAAATTTTGCACCTTTTTATCCAAAAAAAAACAAAAAGTGGTCCTTTTATCCCCTCCCCAATGTCTATTGTCACTTAAAAACGTATATGTCAAATGA
This sequence comes from Ophioderma brevispina, assembly GCA_023653785.1. Taxonomy (NCBI): domain Eukaryota; kingdom Metazoa; phylum Echinodermata; class Ophiuroidea; order Amphilepidida; family Ophiodermatidae; genus Ophioderma; species Ophioderma brevispina. The sequence goes on along the minus strand of JAMKCH010043925.1, from coordinate 84,178 downwards.
TACGATTAGTCAGCAATTTACGTAACTCAATAATAATTAGGATGATATAGTAATGTGAATCCAGTGTTTATAAACATAAATTAGCACCCAGTCTCGTTTCTCAACATTCTTGTGGGAAAAAAAGCATGACTACCACTCTGATCAATAGCTTACATGGATTAAGCATGTATTTTCAAAGTATGGCTTCTTGACAGTTGCAGGCAATTTGCCGTAGTTACTGCATCTTGGTGACGTAGGAGGTGACGTCGTCTTATAGAACTAAATGCCGAAAAACCTCTAGAGGCTCAGCACTAATATTCTACTGCCAATGGGAATCCATCAGAATCATTTCACTTCAACTAACTTGTCGGTACTTAGATTCACTGAACAGCTCCCAATTTTACCCCTGGATAGATAGAGCTAGCCAAAGTAAAATGCTTTGGCCAGAGTGGGACTTGAACCAGGCACAACCTTCAGATCATAAGTCCAGACTTCATCCACTGGACCACATATGTCCCCATATGTCTGGTGTTAATCAATTCACAATATAGTCTGTACCATATCTGCTGATATAATATCTGCAGAAAGCACAGAATTGCAATATAATGAGGCCACAAGCTATACTATTCAGAAACCAGTCTTGGGAAACATATGATTGATGCTTTAGCCTCGAGTCTCATAATTAGACCTGATGAGGATATTGTAAAGGAAAACATTGGATCGGCTCCAGGCTTGCTTTTGAGGTGAGATTTGTGAAGAACTATCCATCTCCCTTGGGACATATAACTGTGGTGCTTTAGGAATTGTAATACATGGCAACATATCTCCAATGTGTTAATGTTCCACTGCTCATTAACTGGGTGATGAGCAGTCTTCCAAAGTAGGTCATGTTCTTATTTCGTTTAAAACCACGTACCCGCGGCTATCGATTTTTTTAGTCCTACCTCCGCCTCAACGAGGAGGAAATACTTTAAATTTATTGGCTGTCCGCTTGGAGGTCGGGATCGGCCTAAATTGTTTTCCATGTTGCCAAAATACCTTTTATCGCATTATACTGACTATTCGGCTATTGCGATGTACGGGCATCTCTCAAAGTTCGGAAAATTGGGCTGTTTTAGTTACCCGGAGAAATGCCCTGATGCAACCAACTGTTTTAACTTTGGGTTCCTCTTTACTGGCAACACTGACTTAGCAATTGGTTACCCACAGGGCACCGCCATGGGTGATTGCAACAAAAACGTGTTTGTTCTGCCATCCCATGCCATCTGCCACAATGCCTATTCCATCTCATACACGTCCTCGACATAGCATAGCTGGTTGCTGTGCCCTTGCATTATGGGGCCGTTGTTAGTTTTTCCTTGCTGTCGAGGCTTTGGTAATATTCGTAACCGCTGAGGCTCCAAACTGATGTGATGACGAATGTGACAATTGTTACGGGGATCCTGTGATGTAACTATAAACCGCAAGCTCAGATACTTTTGAATCTTGTTCCCTGGTTGAATTTGGAAGTCACAAATAACGATTACATTATCGGATTAATGCGTCAAGAGTTAAGTAGTTTCGTGGACCCATACTTGTTTAGGTAGGCCTACCTCTTGGTTTGTTTGAGCTTTTGAATGAATACGTATTTGTCAGGTACGGATATCGGATTTTGCTGTCATATGAGCTTCCTTTATGAGTTGAAATAGCATTTGTAGTGTGGCACTGCAACTCGGTAGGCAAGGCAAGGCCGCCCGATGTCGCGATGAGCTCGGCCAGTCCGCCAGCGGTACGCACACGGCGAGTTGCGCACACCCCTTAGCACGTTGTTCGGCGTGTAAACATCGAATAGGGTGTGAAAATATCGCCGTTTTTCGTCACTTACAATCCCTACTGCTTAATCTTATCATCATTGTACACTAAATATAAATCTTTTTTTTTTTGGTCTCTGAGGTTCATTTTCGTGAAAAGTAATGAAAAAGAGCACTTTCGGAAGAATTTGAAAGGGCAAAATGTTTGGCACAAAAACGTTTTCAAAACGAGCCTAGAAATCAGTAATAGTTTACCTTGTAGAGTTAGGGACCTAGTTTACCATGCTTGTGTGTAATTTCCACAATGATTCCTACTGTCAAATTTTAGAAGTATAAATAATGCAAACGGTCAAACCCATCAAACCCAGGACGATTAACAACATTCCATAAATACCAGTGGCCATTTCTCACACGAAGGGGGGGTTTCAAAAAAAAACCCCCGGGGTTTTTCCCCAAAAAATGTTCACATAATGAGGCCTTGGCCGAATAGATGCATATGATTGGGATAAAATCGTATCAATCACCAGGCCATGTTCCATTCGGGTCCGTGTGGGGGGGGGCGGGCTCATTTCTTGTTATCCTTTTCTTGATTTTTCTTTCTGTGATCTGGAGTTAAATGTGGTCCAAAATTTTACGGGGCCCGGTGGGGTTTTGGGGAGGGGGTGGGGGGTGGGGTGTTGGTGAGGTGGGGTGGGGGTGGGGTGTTGGGTGAGGGAGGTGGGTGTTGGGGATGGGGTGGTTGGGGGTGTTTGGTAGAGGGGTGTTGGGGAGGGGGTGTGGTGTTGGGAGGGGGTTGTTGGTGTGTTGGGGAGGGGGTTGGGGTCTTGGGGCGAGGGGGTTTGGGGCGGGCGGGCGGGGGGGTGTGGGGGCCGGGGTGATTTGGGGCGCGCCGGGGCGCGGGGGCGGGCGGGTTTGGGGCGGGGGGGTGTTGGGGCGGGGGCGGGCGCGAGCGGGGTGTTTGGGGCCTTGCGTTGCGGCCGGGTTTGTTTGTGTCGTGGGGATTGTTTGTGTCGTGGGGTGTTTTTTGGCCCCGCGGGGTCTTGTTTGCCACTGGGGTGTGTCTCATGCTGTTGCGTGTTAGGGTGTCTTGTGGTTTTGTGCTAGTTTGTTCTATTGGTTGTCTTTGTGCGGCGGTGTGGTGTATCTTTTTGTGGTGTTTGCTCGTGGGTTGGTCTTCTTTTGTGTCTTTTGCTACTTGCGTCATTGGTCTATTTGTTTTTTTTTTTGTGTGGGTGTTTTTTTTGTTTTTGTCGTTTCCCGGTTTTTTTTTTTTGTGCTTTATTGGGTCGAGTGAGGGTTGGTGCGTCGGAAGGGGGTGATTCGGGGAGGGCCTTTTTTTGGGGAGGTGGAAGGTGTAGCGGGGTAATGGGTATCAGGTCAGGCAAGCTCAGGGTTTATTGGGAGGGAAGGGTGGTATATGGATGGGTGGATTGTGGGGGTGGGGTGACCTCATCTCCTGTGGTGACCTTGATGACCTCATTGACCTAGGTTACCTCATGTGACCGGGTGACATGTGACCTGGGTGACCCCAGTTGACCTGGGTTACATGTGACCTGGGTGACCTAGTGACCTCATGGACCTCAATGACCTCATGTGACCCTATCGACCTTGGTGACCCTCATGTGACCTCGGGTGACCTTGGTTGACCTAATGTGACCTTGTTACCTCATGTGACCATGGTGACCTTGGTGACCCTCATGTGACCTTGGTGACCTCTGTGGAACTTGGTGACCTCATGTGACCTTGGTGACCTCATGTGACCATGGTGACCTCATGTGAACTTGGTGACCTCATGTTGACCTTGGTGACCTCATTTGCAACCAGGGTGACCTTGGTGACCTGTTGGACCTCATGTGACCATGGTGACCTCATGTGAACTTAATGACCCTCAGGTGACCTCGGGTTGGGACTTGGTGAGCCTCATTTGGACCTTTGCCCCATTACAAAATCTGACGGGCATGATGAGCACTCGCGTCCAAATACTGCAATGTATTTTGTAAAAAATCTAAATAAAACACTGCAAACAAAATGCTACAAATTAACAGAAAAGAACTGGTCCAGGACTCATTCGGGTATGCACACTTGACATTTAGTGAACCCACTTAACATTGGACTTCTATTGACCCCATTCTCTGGTGGTTGACCTCAAATACCTTTGATCCAATTGATTAAAATCACATACTTTCAACAATAAAAACCTATCTTAATAACTTTCCTGCCATTGATGCGTGACCCAAAACCCTAAAAAGAACTTGGACGGGATTCATGGAGTATACACATTGACCCCCTCAATTCCCCTGACCTGACCTTGACCCCTTTTTTTGAAATTTGAATACTTTCTCCAAATAAAGTTGTATAGCGAAGCCAAACTTGCTAAAAAGACCCACTGGCCCAAGGCCCATGCACTAATAAGTCAATTGACATCTATTAACGCTGCATGACCCTTTGACATTTTTGTCAAATCTATAAACACTTCTATCACAATAAAATGCTGTGACAAACTACCTTTAAACAACCATGGTTCAGACTTTTTGTTGGAGGGTATGCACAGATGAACTCTTCTGACCCCTATGTGACCTTTAACAATATTCTTCTGCAAATAGTCTTAGAATCATCAAACTTTGCCATAAGAACTACTGGCACAAGACCATGGGGTTTATATATTTCTATTGATCTCTAATGACCTTATGTAAACCAAGCCTATTTTGAAAAAAAATCTGTAAAACACTCTTTCTAAAAAAAGAGCAAAAATCACCAAACTTGCACACAAGAACTGCTTCATCCATTACAAACTACCCCAAATACTCACACACCCCATCCCAACTACAACCCAATCCACGAACCAACATGATGGGCGGAAGACTTGGTTAGTGATCCACTTGTCATATATACAGTGGTGTGCGGAAGCTATTTTGAGGTCATTATATTTAAGCTCTACTTCCACTTCACAAGGTCAAAGGTAATTTCTGGGGTCATGACCTGTTAAGGCAGGGTCACACCTATAGGGTCCTAAGCATTACAATGGGACCAATAAAAGGTAGTGTCAAGGATCATATCTAGGCCTGCCTTATTGCCATCAGATGTTCAAGGCATAATATTATGCCCTCCACGGTCAAGTGGTTAAACATCCATGCACACAGACACAGGCACATACATGCATGTACATACACACACACATACACTTGCATGCACACACATTTTTTGTTCCAATTGAGTTTCAAATTAGTTCTAAAATTCAGGATAAAAGTGGGCTAGGATTAACCACTTGATGTTCCATGTATAGAGTGGTGTGCAAAAGCTATTTTGAGGTAATTTAAGTTTCACTTCACAAGGTCAAAGGTCAATTCTTGGGTCATGACCTGTTGAGACAGGGTCACACTCGGGGTCATAAGCCATAATGGGACCACTAAAAGGTAGGGCCAAAGATCAACTTAAACCTTATTTCCACCTATTTCTTCAGGGCAAAAATTTTAAGTTCTCCATGGCATCAAGTAGTTAAGGCAGTTTCAAACCCATATTTTGTTAAAATAAATAATTTGTTAAAATAAAGTTCTGCAGATCTATATTTTGTGTTGCAGCCCCTTTAGGCACACAAATTTCAAGTACCCCCCCCCCACACACAAAAAAAGCAGACTTGAGATAGCTAATATCTTGCCATATCTGAATTGGGGCACAAAAGATTTCTGCAGGATTATGGCACCATTAAGCATTTATCACTATCCACACTTTTCCATTATCCTATTCTTAACAATTTAAAAAACTCTTTACTCAACTCCAGACAAACCAAAACCTAGTTACATCATTAATTCTTCAAACCACACAGAGAAAAACAATCCTTGGCATTGTGTGCAATTGAAGTTTTAGCCTTGAGTCCCACAATTCAAACCTGATAACGAGGTAGCTTGTGAAGGGAACCATGGGATATGCTGCAGGGCTACTGTGAGTTGACATTTATGAAAAAATCTTTAGTAAGCTCCAAGGTCGAGACAAGAGGTGGTTTTTGTGTTTATTTGAACCAAATGAAGCAAGAGCGTTACCCTACATATGTACGAAAATCCTGCATGTATCATCAATTAGTCAGAAAGTAGTTCTCCCCAAGAGTTGGGTCATTTATGTTTTGAATATCTTATGACATTCTACACACACTCAACATGCAAACTACTAATGGGACATCCACCCACTGTATTACCACTAAAACCTGCATTCAGGTTAGTCTAAAACATAACATTATTCGTGTATATATTTTTCACAAACGTAATATGCAGAATTAGGTTAATGTTGATTTTAAACAGAATACCTTACGGCAGCATGATTTGTGTGTCAGTCGGTGTGTATGTGTCAAATATTGGTTTTTCACTTTTGGTTGAATTTTTCTGTAGCTTTTAGTGGAGTAACAGATCAGGTTCATACTTGGTTTGCTCACATATTAAAGCAAGGTGTGTATGTGAGAGTACAGAAGTGTTTAGAGTCAAGGGTCGTTTTATAGGTCGATATGCACAAAAGAGTTAGACCAGGTATAATTTTAGACACGATCTAAGTGTAATTATTTACACAAGAAAAGACATTCTCATTTATTTTGAAATTCACACTTTAAAGGCACTATCACTGTGAGTATTACAAAATGTGTCCTTGCATTTGGATCAAACCCCATCACGCTTGTTCATCATTTTAATTTAGGTATGCACATTCTGCGCACACAATTAGCCTTGATTCAACCAAAGACACGTTAAGTTTGCTTTGTTCTCAGTTCATCCATGGTATATGTGTTCTCAGCAATTTTTCAGTTTAGCAGGGGAAAGTAGGCAATTTGCTTTTGATTAGGCTTTTAAGAAGATAAAGTTTGTTTCCTGGGTACCTGCAGATGCATTTTTTATAGAACTTGTACCACATTACACTTTTTGTGTCGCCTGCCTTAAGGCAGGAAGACACATAGGGATCACTTTGTCTACTGTTGATGTCTGTTGTTGTTGTTGATGTCTGTTGTTGTGAAAAGGGGTTAACATTTACATGTAATATCCACATACTTTGATGGATTTAAACCAAATTGGGTCATCCCCCATTTGAAATAAATTTGGGGATAGACAAATTGGAGTCCCTCAAACTGAATTTGGGTGAGTTTCTTGTTGGGAACAAGGGCTTATGCGCTAGATTTCCATCAAATTTAGTTTTTGACGGTTTTAGTGTATGGAAAAAAGTACTGTCATTAACCCTTATGCCCCAAGCAGTGAAGGAATAAGGGAAGAGGGGAAAGAGAAAAGTTGGAAACTTTGGTTGGTCTTGAACCAGGGGCCCTTTGGGTCCCACTCCCATGACCGGGGATATCATGCTACGGTGGTGCCGCTGGCCCGGCCAGCGATTCCGTGCCCATATGTGTCTTCGTTCAATGACGTCATTGCATTTAGTGCATTTTTCTCACTCAGTGCATTGGGGTTTGTGGGTGTTTGGTGGTGTTAGGGTTAGAAGTACAAATTTGAGCAAGAACAGATTCTTACATAAAAGGTTGAGCCTTTGCAAATCAGTTTAAAATAGGAGTCAGTGGAACTAAAAATCAGTCTGAAAATGAGGATCTTGTGTGGCATGTCCCCATATGTAAACTTCCAATGAAAGTGCTCCCCATATCCTGTACAACAATCTATAAAGGTGATTTAAAATCAACCTTTGATATTCTACAAATCAGTATTTGTTATAAATGATAACCATGCCCTTTAAACCTGTTGAGATTACCAGCACTTTTAGGCATATTTTAGGATGAGTTTAGAAAAATAAAAAAGGAGAAGAACAAAAAGTGCATTCACACATTTTGGTTTTTTGGGACATCTACAACAACCAAACTTTTTTTTCAGCATACTAGAAAATAGCCCCAAATATACAAAATATACCTCCAGGAGAAGTGCTCTAAAGAAATTATTTTCAGTGTGTAAAATTTTCAAGATGTTTCAAAATCAAGAAACTCCTTTATTTTCTAGAATTTAATTTTTTGCCCAATTATATTTTAACTTCCTGGTGCTGAGAGCGAGTAACCCTGGTGCAATTTCCAACAATTAATTGACACTTGACCATGCTCCCTGAAGCCTGCTTGAAATTTTCTGCTTGACATCAAATTTTTGTTACAGAGGAGGAATGTTGTGTGGATTATTTTTCAAATTCACCAACTCCTCCTGCTCATCCACTACATGATCGTGCATTGTTCGTTTTTTTGATTGTAATTCACAGATCCACAACATACGCAAATTATTCCATTTTGCCAGCGGTATATCTTGTTAATATGAATTCACGAATCGTATGCAAATTACGGTTGCTTCAGGTGCACAGCCCCATGGACTGCATATTCGCAGCACCAGGAGGGGGGTATCATTTGGGGAAATGTGCGTAATGTGCGCCGGGCTGCTAGCAGCGAAGTACGATTATTCTTTGCACTAATGAAAGTATAGTGTTACTATTGATTCTGCTTGGACCTTTTTGATGCTGAAATGCTATCTTTTAGAGTATGTGTGGAATTTATCTCCTAATGTTTTCTCCTCGGGGGCCTACCTTGCTTTTCTTGAAAAGAATTCAATCACTTTTCAGCATGTTAATTTTTTGATGAACTTAATCATTTTTTTAATTACCAATTATGTGATTTAAAAAGTTCAAAAAATCGAACACCTCGCAATACATTGATTGTAATGTGATCAAGCTATTCAAGTCTTTGTTGCTAATGATATACCCACTTTTTGACGTCACCTTCCTTTGCATTTCCGTGTTCTGAACCACACTAAAATTACCATATCTCAGGAACCATAAGTCCAATTGAAATGGGGTTTTCAGCAAAATGAAATCCAGAAATAGCACATACAGTGAAATTGAAAACTGAATTTTGATTTTGCCTGACATATATCCATTTGCTGATTGCATGACAAATTTTCATTCATATATATATATATATATATATAATCAAAATAATATCATACTCTGTGCAAAAGAGCTAATGCTGCCCTCAAAAATGAACCGTGCAGATGTGTAAAACTTGTGCTGTCAATTTTTCTATGGATTAAAGTGAGATGTGTTTGAATTTCTCAGCATAAATTTGTGGTATGTACTAAAGTTGCTGTCGGAATTGTTCAGAGGTACGTCATAATATCTGCATAAAAGGGGAGGAGTCTATATGGGTAGCCTCATGCGTGATTAACCAATGGGGGAGGCTGACCTACTCAACCAGTCAGCCGCAAGCCAATCGGCATCACTTCCGTGTTGACGCACCTCATGCTCGGCGCACAGTAAATAACTCTGAACAATTCTGGCAGAGAGTTTATCTTCAATATAGGGTTAGAATTAACATACAAATTCAGAATATGTTCACATATTTCTTTAAAACTGATACCAAGCGAGGGACTTGCATTGGTTGAAAAAAGTTGCCCTGTTAGAGTCATTGTTTTAACTGGTTTGGAAAAGTAAATTGGTACACATACCTTCTATCCATTGGTGTGTTGAGAATTTGAAATTTTATTTTTAATTATATACACTGACGTTTTACTTTATCTTTAATATCTCGCGTGCATGCATGCATGTGCTTTAATGCCACCTGATTGAGATACGGTATTAAACATTGGTGTATTCATACATGCAGGAGTGCAGGAGGCATACTGGCACTCTTTATCTCTTAAAAAATACTTTTAGATCACACCAGAATGCTTCACAAAACAATGCTAAAATCACTGCAATGCCGGGGCTTCATACCCCGACCCCATGGGTGGCCTCCTAGATATCCAGGTGTTCACAGTGATTGTATCCAGAATCCAGCAGCATCCTGGGGGACTGACATTCTGAATATGCCTTTGTCAAAGAACGACTCTGAGGTTTTGAAATCCAAGACTGGATGGCCTGTCCTCTTTAAGGTTATCTTTTAAGTTTTGATACAACTTTCAAGCCATCAATAGCAATCCATGAATACTGGAGTATATATATGCGAAACCTATAGGTTGATCAGGTACTGAATATTCAGGCCTCAATATTCATATATCAAATGGGAAACAGTTGAGGGCTACAGGGGGCATACACGGGGCCATTACTCAATATTATGCTTGCAGCAGCTAAGTGTCTATGCATGTAGAGGTAGCACCTAATTGTCTTTTATTTCCCTGTAAAATGTCTTATCTTTGCAAGTATTCCTTTACAAGCGATGAAGGATTGGTTCAATTTCTGAAATTTGCTGCCACAAAAAAGAGAGAGGTTAATGCCCATTTCTGAAAATTTGTACCATGAAACAATAGTATTCCAGACATGGAACAGATTTAGAGAATAAAGAGATGATTTTTTGAATCGGTCCTCTATCTACGTCCGATTGAACCCAAGGTATAGACCATTATTTTTGCGTGGAAAAACTTGGCCTGCGGCCTCGTTCTTCCACGCAAAAATAATGGTCTATACCGGGTTCAATCGGACGTAGATAGAGGACCGCACTCCCGCATTGGGTGACTAGTGGTTAAGCTACTGCGTGTATACCTAGGTGGATGATTACCTACACTTTCGCAGCCGGTGATGTGGTACCTATGCGGGTGGGTACTCCATGGCTACTTAACAGGTACTTCAAAGGTACTCCCATGAAGAAATTGGTTGTGTACACAGTTTCACCCACCTGGTCCCATCTTGTTTTCTTGTGGCTTCATGGTGGTAAGCCTGAATAGGTCCGCAGATCCAATCTTGTAGCAAAACTGACACTATGCCTTTTGGCTGTAAAGCTTTCCCCCTGCCAAGCTGCAGTGGCACATGATATTCATGCTTCTTAAATTTGATTTGCATGCTCGTGCACTCGTGCCTAAAAAAGAGGTGTTTTGGCATGTTGATTCGACCAAATACAAATACCGCCACCTGTCTAGTAATGATCAAGGTTGAGTAACCATTTATATTACTGCTAGATAACAGCTACAAGTTATCTGTTTACAAAGAAAGAAACTGGAGTATTTAATTATCATTAAAGGCACAGCAGCACCCATCTTCAATCTGTCTACTTCACAAATGCTGTCAATCTTAGTTTAAGACAGAATGGCAATAATTTTAACTCCAGGGTATAATGACAATGAAGCACTTTTTGTCACCCAGTTGTGAATGATGAGGCAAGATGGGTCTTGAGTCACATTCCCATGATACACGGCAATTTTTAAACTGTACCTTGGGCAGGAGTTCCGTATGTACCCCACTTTTTGTTTTATTTTTGGCCTTAGGGTTAAAGGTGCAACGAGAGATTTCAAGTCGTCCATATTTTCTGTGATATGTAGTGATTTCATATAGATTAGACATGCAATAGACTCCTTACCTTTTATTTGGCTACAGAAATATCTTGAAATGAAAACAAAGGTGATTGTATATGCTTATATTTCAATAGAAAACATAGACTGAATTTCGTATTTGCTCCTATAGGAAATTAGAAATATCACAATTTTGGTACCAAAGAAACAGTTCTCAGCTTAATCCTTTCAGAAGGGAATATTTTTACAGAAAGCTTTACACCAATGCAAAAATCAGAATTTTCATATTTTTTAGGCACACCTGTTATTTGAAATCTCTCGTTGCCTCTTTAAGGTATTTGTTAGTGCAGAGAAGATGTAAGGAAGAGGAGTTGTATCGCCAGGCACTTCAAAGACTATATGTGTGCGACCGCGGGAGGTTCCGCTATTGAACTTCAAGTACCCAATTAGGAATTAAGTCACAAAGTCCCGCGTAAGCTTAGATCGATTTGGTCAGAGGTCGTGCACGGCGCCTGCGCACATCATAGGTTTCCAATGTAAACAAGAAACCCACAGCATGCAGCACTGACCGCTCTTTTAGAATTATGGTAGTTCTCATATTCCACTGAAAATATGGAGAAAATAAGGACGGCTATTACAGCATACTATGCCGATTTTGTTGATGAAAATTTATCATAAATTCATGAAGAGATAAAGACAAAGAATCGGCAGAAAGTGAGTTGTTATGCACGTGCAAAATGCCGGAAATGTCCCGCGAAACACACATGTGTAATACGATCAAATTTGACGGGGACTGTGCCAGGGGACTGTGGGAGAACTGCCCGCCACGCCGGCGGCTGCGATCCCGATGAAAAGTGATTCCATTTCGAATTTATCCAATTCAATTCTTTATACCAATATATCCGTAATGTCATTTGTATCGAGACCCCAAGGGCCGCATCAATAAATTCTGGGGTTTGTAATTGCATGATTGGGGGATAATTTTTAACTTGTTGATATTCTAACGATGCTGTTTAATAAAAAGCTATAAAATGTCAAAACACGCGTGAAAAGTAAACACACAAAAAAACGGAATTCGGTGAACATTGTTGCCTTTATACATTTATTAGCGACGAACTCAATGGTGTAAATCTTAAATTAACTTGTAGGACTTGTAAAAATATGGCAGATTATGGAGATTTAGGCATATGAGACCACCTACTAAGGAAAAATAGACACCCAAGATCACTTCGTGACCCAGACAACATTTTCTATATATTACCATTTTAATTTTACATGTAGCTGCATAATGCATTTCATAATAGGCCTATAGATATTATATAATTATCAATACTTGATAATCCTCATAATCTATAGCTAAATTCACAACCTTATATACCCTGTACCATGTTATTGGTCTCAGAAAAATGCCCCGGAAATACCATGTACTACATTGCCGAGATGAGCCTAAACTGCAATCCGGGCTTGAATTTGTGTAAGCGCATACAAGATACCGAAAAAGCGAAAATCAAATAGGGAACGAGTGCCAACTTCAACTCCACTACAAAAATGTTGTCGCTTCTTTCACCAAAAGGGTCACTGAATTTGGATAAAGTGCACCATCGGCTTCGTATTCCACGTGGTTTCATTCACAGGAAATGATCGGAACTTGAGAAATGGTTGAAAAAAACACGGCATATCTCCTCGAATTCGTCAAATTATACCCTACAAAATTGCCCTATGAATTCACTATTTCAAACGTTCATAAATAATCGAAAATTCGGCCGATTTTGATGGGATTTTCGGTGAAATATTAGTCTCTTTTTTTAGTAAACAATCGCTCAGAAGACACGTAAATACGACTGTTTGCACACCCGCGGAAGTACGGGTAAAACGCTTGTTAGAAAATAACTTCTAGAAACACTGTTGCACGTGTACATGCTCTGTTATTTCCTCCAGTAACGATACCGTTGTGATCGATCGAGTGTGGAGCGGTCGCACAGATCCCAGGAAAGGCCCTTTCAAGTGGATTGTTAAGTGCGTGATACAATAGGTATTGAATGGATAAAACAAGCTTATCTCGCGAGTCTTGAAGCGATACATCTCCTCTTCCTTACATCTTCTCTGATTAGTGTTAGGCCATAAATAATAAAAATAGTTTGTTTCCTGTAGAATTTTAAGGGGGTACATATGGAACATTTTCTGTTCCTTGTGGTCATGTGACCCAACACAGAGCCTAATTTTAACATTCAAAACCTTAAAATTCTGTGCACAGTTTAGCCTAGAAAATGGAAACACTTAAAATCTAATGAATTTTTACATGGCAGGTCACATGGTTCCTGGCAGTACTTTGTATCGCTATGATTAGAAATGGTATGTGAATTGTACAGTAAAATACAAGTGTGTTGCAATGGTTTGTGGGATTGATATCAATCACCCTCTGGTCATACGAGTGCATCACACTTTCTGGTTAAATAGAGAGCATGTGCAAATTCTGCCGAGTATGTTATCAGCTGGCGGTTGATGTATTTGAAGTATTTTTAGAAAATGTTTGGAAATATAACATTTCTCATAGAGATCCACCCGCTTCTAGGCACTGTCGTCTAGTGGGCCCGCTTTTAGGTGTTACCGACTAGTGGGTTTGTCTTTTGCTCTGACTGTGCTTATACATGCATGCACATGTACAAGAAAATCACCAATCGGATTAATTTTCAGTGCCTCTTACAAAAGAGCACTAGTTGATTATCCCGCCACAGGTATGTGGTTTTGTAAGTGTTAAAACTCGATCTATCAATCACGTCGTCGGAGAAGCGTGAAACGCACGAGGAAATTTTTCTCTGGCTCCGTGCACTACCGACACCCGAAACGTTGAGATATCCCGTAGTTCATTAAAATTTGACAATTCTGTGTTGTAGCCAAGGGAAGGAAAAATTGGCTGGCTTGCAACGCATACCCAGCGGCACCCACGGCATGTTGTGTTTATGCCCCAGTTCGCAATCTATGCATGGTTTTTGTACAAACATGGAATGTGTTGAAAAATAACAACACGCTAAGCTCGCATTCGCTGAAATTTGATTGAAAGATTTGGCATGCTGTTTGAGTCGATTGAGCCTTTGTAACATTCCCCCTCACTGCCTAGGGTGTAATGAGAACATTTCTTTCTCTTTTCTTTTTTGTAATATTACTCGGTGTAATGGTATTTTGGGAAATAAAAACACCCGTGTCGGTTTGTTGTGATAAAAACATCGTTTTGTAATTTGAAAGGAGAGGGATTTTGTCATTTGTTGATTAGCTTGCGAATCAGTTGCAAAGACTCAGTGTTAGATCTGTCAAGCTCATGTTAGCATCCATTAACCCGTTACACCCTGATAGATATGGTGTACTTTATTATACATAAGTCAGTGGTTTTGAGATGGCTGCCCAAATGTTCACTGGTCATTTTGGATGCCATCTCATTAACCACTGACCTAAGACTAGGCTTGTTTGGACTCATTTGAATGTATTTTTCATGCCGATTCTGAATATATAATTTCAACCTTTTGGAAGAACATGGACAAAATATGTTTGATTATTTAATCTAAAGGGGAATGTCTTAAAATATTTTTTGTTGTAGTAATAATCAATAATCTGCATCATCTTGATTCTAAGCCATCTTGATTTTGTACCAGTAAAGGTGATTTTTCATCAAATGTTTTGTAACTTTTTTTTTTTTTTACCCCCTGTGGTAGCTTCAGGCAGATGGATGATTTTGCCACAACAGATTCTTCCATCAGTTTTGCTTTGTCTCAACCAACAAATTCTTGTACTACCCAGATCCAGTAGTGTAACAGGCAGGGGACATTGTCTCCCCCCCCCCCCATTCAGCTCAACCTACTCTCTCAATTTCTTAGATTAAAACGGAGGACAAATCCAGATTTTGATTTAAATTTTTAATCTATTAGATTTATATTTCAATGTATTTTGATTTAAATTTTTAATCTAAACTTTAGATTTGTCCCTGATAGCAATCAAATTAGAGTAGTTTTTAATCTAAGAAGTTTAGAGAGTACTGGGAAAGTAGTCAAAGGAAAGTGAGAAAGGAAGCAAGGAATGAGAGGGAATGAGAAAGGGAAGGAGTGAGAGGCAAAGAGGGATGGGGAGGTAATTGTGGAAAGATGGAAGGAAGGTGAATGCGTGTGATGTTCCTTCCCCTTCAGATTTTGAAGGCATTGTTGAAAATATTTTGGTCAACCAGCGAGGGAAGTTAGCCTGAAAAAAATTGAAGCCCCTATTTGCAAATTGGTTTGTTGTATTTCTCAAGACATCTCCCTTTGATGCTTTAATGTTGAGATTTTAAAACTGACTCTGATCAAAATATACCAGCACAACTCTTTATAGGCATAACCTGTATGGCTGGATATTTCCTTTGAAAGGACAAGGTGTTTGAATGGTTCATTTGCAAAAGTCCAAATGAACCATGATGAAAGTGAAATATTTTAATTTTCAACAGTATTACAAATTCAGAGCACAAATAAAATCTCAAAGTGGCCCACTACAATTTGAACTGGGGACCTTCAACACAGAAGACAAGGTACCCTTAACCAAATGGGCCCCTCCCCTATCTACATCATTATGAACTTATATACCAATCCATACACAGAATTTTAAGTGTTTATGATGTGGTCAATATTTTGCTGGTTCCCCATTTTAATCCTTTAAAATAAAATATAAGGTCCTTATGCACAAAGGAGTTAGACCAGGTCTAAAGTTAGACCAGGTCTAACTTTAAACCTGGTCTAACTTTTTGTGCATACGAACCTAAAAGTCTGTAAAACTTGTGTGATGTTTGTTTACACACATGCTTGTCATGATAAAATGCATTGCAGGCATAGACGAACATGGAGTATCAATGCCTATCCTTTTAAATGTACAGCAAGTTTCTTGAGTTGCAGCTTCTGAAGTGTGATATGAGTTTATCATGCTTGATTTTTCCCCCAAGAAAGGTGATAAATCTCTTGAAGATATTATTTGGATTTGGTATATGTCCCCCCAAAACAAATCCATACACTACCTTCAAGAGTTACGAATCTGGTTGGACAGACAAAACATAATAAAAAAACTGTCCCAATGCATATAGGCATGCATCGCCTAAATCAAAGCCCAAAGTTTAACAATTCCAAGAGAAAAACTGCCTCAAAAGGGCCAGTTACACCTAAGTAAAAAAAACCCTGAAATATAGTACCCCCACAAATGGAATGACTGGCAATGACACTATACCACTCGATTGTGAACACTCTAAAATAGTCCAAAATTGCACTTCTTTATATCTTTCTTCAAGGCCAGTCTTGTTTAAAGTTGTTTCCATAACTTGAGATTCTGACAGTAATAACACAATTTTCACAAGGCCGACACCCTACCTTCAAGAACAAAATGTGATTTTTGACTTGTTTGAATTATTTCCCATAAGATTCTTGTTCTCCTTTCCAGAATGTCCTAGTTTCATAGAAAATTGAGCAAACCTCCGGCAAGTTGTGCCAATAAGCTGAGAACCTCAAATACCGTAACTTGAAAGTTAAAGTTGTATTCTAATCACGTTCAAGATCCTTGTATTCATCTAGGCAAAAACTTCACTAGGTGAGAAAACGAGTCCACCCTGAGCACGATACTCATTAAGTCAAAATGTACGTTTGTTGGAAGTCTTTGTGAGGGTGGACCTGCATTGTTTTGTGGTTAATTTTAAAAGTGGCACCCATCTGGCTTGCGGCCACGACATGAATTTTGTCAACTTTCAAAATTAATGTACTCTCCCCTTGGATACTCTGAAGAATTAGCTCATTGCCAAGCCTTGATTGTGAGGCTGAATTGTAAGGGAATATGTGGGTTGCAATGTGTGTCGTCATGGTGTTTAAACACTTTGAAATTAGAATAAAGATCTGGAACAACCCTAGGACATCATTGGTATCCGGTTTTGTAACAAGTTAGCTCTTTAAGACATCTTGGGATTGCTGAGATGTTTAAGATGACTGCGACAATGCTACTTTAGAATGAAACTAGAATGAATAAAGAAAAAATGGGCAAAACTTTACTCTGAGCAAGAAAATGAAAATAAAGGTTTGAAAGTGTTTTTTGTGAGTATGTGCAGATGTGAACATGGTGGATTGGAATTTGCTTTTTTAGAAAGCTTTTAAGTTCTTTTAGTGTTTGGTACCAAAGTCAAAAATAAGCTAGGTCATAAGTGGATCAACAAATTGTGAACATGTTTCATGCTTCTTAAAGGGGGATGACTCAACTTAAGTGTATGATGTTTTCATCTTGATAGAATGGCCTTCATCCCAAAACCCCTTCTGTAAAGTATCATGCCAATATCTCGATTCGTTTTGATGCTAAAGCGAAAAATGTGATTTTGTAAGCTCTAGTGTAAACTTAATATGGTCAACCAAAATGGGGCACATTTTCACTCATAACTTCCAAACCAAGCATCTTCTAGCCCTAATATTTCACAGGGTAAATGAGAAAAATAAAGCTTTCTTCTGACACCAAAATTTTGACCACGTCCAGTAAAATCGGGGGTTCTGGGGACAAGGCTATTAGTGATGGATCACGGGTCTTTAAAACTGAACTTTCTTGGTTTGATACTTCAGAATTAGTTATGAAGTATGCTCTTTATTTTGTTTTGTAAGGCGCCATTGTGGTATTTGACTAATTATTGTGAAGTCTGAAAACAGTGTCAGCATATTGCATGCAGGTCTATATGACTTTCCACCACATGGATATAAATAACAACACTGAAAAAAGAAAAGGTGTCAAATTTTGGCTCTTCAGATGAGCATGAAAAGGTGTCAATTTGACACGGTTGAGGTGTCAGAATGATACCTTTAGACACCTTTAGAACGTCAGATGACGCCTTTGGTGTTATTCTGACACCCTAAAGGTGTCAAATTGACACCTTTACATGCTCATGAGAAGACCCAAATTGGACACCCATTTAAGTGTCATTTTTTTTGAGTGAAAGATTGGATATCGAATCTTTAAACCTACTCTTTTATTGTTGGAGTGGAAGGCTGAGACCTACACTTTTGGCCATGCCTAAAACACTTTATTAGTATATGGTTTGTTTTAGAGTAGTGTTTGAAGTTTTTTTGTGTGTGAGTTATGCAATTGGTTGGAATGTGCTTCTTTATAAAGCTTTTAGTGTTTGGTACTGAAGTCAAAAAAATAAGCTAGGTCATAATATAAGCAGATAAAATTGGAACATGCTCAGTGCTTCTGAATTTCCTTGATTTGATAATATACAGAAGTTTTTAATCATTTTGTTTTATACAGTGCCGATTTGATATTTGGCTCATGATTGTGAAGTATGAAATGACGATATTACCTGAAGGCCTATCTGTCTTCCAAACATGGATATGCTCTCTTAAAACCAAAGATTGAAAAATCAATCTATAAGATTGAGGTGAGGGAAAAGTCTAAAATTTGATTGAAAATTCAATGGAATTTGGTTTGAATTTTCGATCTTTAAGACTGGTTTCTCAATCTTAATTTGGACTTTTCCCTCACCTCAATCTTTCCATTTAAGAGAGTGTGTAATAAAGATTGGGTATTGACTATTATATCATTAGTTATTTGAGTCCTGTGATAATTTTACTATCACACGCCATGAAAAAGACCAAGGAGATATCATGATATAAAACAAATATTGACTGCCTATATCCATGCATTTCATTTAGTCCAATTTTGACTGTTTCATATCATAATAAATGAGACTTTCAAACAGCTATGTGCTAAATTTCTGTCAAACAGCTGCAGGATTCTTGAGGTGGGCCAGGTGTAATTAGCACTTTCAAACTTGGTTTAAAGTATTACAGATATAGAATTAAATATACTTGAAAAAGTCTAACTCAATTATATGCATAATAATTAGGTAATGTGCATATTTAATTGGCAAATATTTTCATTAAAAAAAAACATGTAGCTTCCACTATACACTATTCTGTTAAGACACTTGAGCTGTCAAATTGAAGCTCTTGCAAAGATCTGTGGCATTGACCTATTTCTTGTTACTTAGGAATATACAAGTGTAGTATTCATTTTTTATATGTATTTATTTTAAATATTAAAAAAAATGAATTACGTCTTGGGTCACACATCATGCTTGTAAACTCAAATTCAATTACGACTTACATTTACTCTCCAAAATATATTTAAATTCCCTTCAAATGAATAATGATGAAGTTCGACTTTTTTGAATTGCGTCCACAGCTGTTTGAAAGTCTCATGTATTAGGACAAAACCAGAATAAAACACAAAATATCAACGGCAACACAGTTTTGACAACTAATTTGGTTTATTTATTCTGCTAACTAACAAAATTTCAAAGTGGGCAAATGTGTATTTTTCTTAAAAATCTAGTTACACATCTTTCTATTTAGAATGGGCACATCATAGAGGACACTATAACATGTAATTCATGACCTTTGTAGGCCTATATTGCAAGATTCCTGTCATAGATTCTTTTACTTTTTGCAGAGGTATTAGTTTATGTATGACCCTACTAAGGAGTTGTCAAAATTGTGTCGCCACTGCTTAAAATTGTTCTAAAATAAAAGAGACAATTTGCAGGGGTCAAACAGATGTGCATCCTAATTATGACTGTACTTGTTTATTCATCATGGAAATGAATTCAATTATAACTTAAGTGAATTTGATTACCCAGTGTAAACATGGTATGACTTAGCAAAAGCAAAAACTCTACAAGTTTGTCCATTCCCAAACATACTTAGAATGATTGACAGTGATTAAACTTAATTCCTTCTTTGGATTATAGTGCAGAAATGAATGGCTCCCAGCTGGGATGTCACTTTGAAATAGCTAGTGACTCCTGGGAAATTATTTAACTGAAAAATAACATGTTAAAAGGGCCCCATTAGATTGAAATGAAACTTATGGAATTGCGGTGTAAGCAACAGTTTATTATGTAAAGTAGAGGAAATTACATTTTGTACTCGGTTTGTCCATCTTGACATGAATAGTAACTTTTCAAATAGCTTGATGCCAGGATATATATTCCCAATGTGTATAATTTAAAGTTCATCTCTGATTATGGTATAAAGATATATAATTGGAAAGTTAATAATAAAACCAGGTCAAAAACATGTTTGTTGCCATAAATACTCATTCTGCACAGATATTAACCAACCACCAAGAATGCTTGTTTAAAAGGTGAATGAGGATCATGTAATCTCGGCAGAAATCATGACGTCATTAGCTAATGCCTTATAACACCCCACCCGTAATAAACCCTTAAATACCACAGACATTAAACTGCTAAACCCCCAAATTCCACCAAATACCACAGGGGATTTCTGGGTCACTGATGGTTTGTATGCAAACATATGGGAGGTGTTGGACCCCAATACCACAAAATACCATAATGGTAGTACTGCTTGGGATTTTGTAGTATTTTGGGGTGTTAGGGATTTACATGAACACAGCATTAGGTGCTTGTTCCAATCGTCTTTGGGACCCCCCCCCCCCCCGATTTACCTGGAAGTAGTATCAATTTTGATATCAGATGAAAGGCCGTATTTTCTCATTGTCCTCCTGAAATTTCGGCTTTCAAATCCATTCTTTCTCAAGATACAGATTAAAAAACTACCATTTTAATGGTTAACCATCAATATATTAGCACAGTAGTGAATAGGGCGTTGCACTCTGTATTGTCGCGTCTAGCATCAAAACCGCAAGTTTGTTTCCCACGGTACTTGATGGCCAGTGTGTACAAGTATCATGCTCTCATATCAAGTAGAGAACACGATAGACAAAAATATCAAGTAGAGAACACGACAGACAAAAAATCGGATCAAGCACCTTTAAATTGATGAGAAATAGCTGTACAAGTCTGATTTTTGGAAGCATGTGTCTAATTTTAGGAAAACAGAGAATTCATTTATAGTCGGGAACAGAATTAGGTGACCAATTGCGTGCAGGTCAATGTTTCACTTGTCAATCAGCGTGTTGCGGACTGTGATCAGTTTGAATGTGTAATATGTTTAAAAAAATATGATTTCAGATTTAAAAATGGATGATATTAGTTGGGTTTACGACTGACGGACACAAAAATTTACGTAAGCTATTTTAAGCTTTGCCTGTTCACAAATAACGATGATGATGACAACAATGACGGCAATACATTTGCTAACAATGGAAATATGGTCAATTGGTGGATGGTTTCATCAGTATATGCACACATATTACAATTAAGCTATGCAAAAGCACAAATTCTCCAATGTGGTTTTCTAAGCATCCAGGAGTGCAAGGTTATGGGGTGTATAAAATATTATGGGGCTGTTTTGATATTAGAGTGTATCGGTGCGAATGGCTACAGAGCGCATTAGTCTGTAGACACATGGCGTGTATGTTCAAGTGTATTATGTTTGATAGAGATTAATTTTGCAGGGGAAGTTTAGGAGTTGTTTAGTTTAGTGTGCAAAGGTAATTAACGAAGCCTGATTGTGTGAATCTCATATTTTTCTAATTTATCATGATTTATAAGATCTTTTGACAAAGGTTTAAGGATGATTTTTTAATGTCACGGGGACTGAGACTGCCATAGTAAATGATGTAGCAGTTTCCAAATTACCGTTTGGAAAGCCCCAACGCCCAAATCGAGAGCAGATCGTGTCCTACCTCCCTGTACAGAAGGGCCCACCGTTTTGTATATGTCTCCATCTTGATCGATACGCTGTGACAACAGAGATACGAATGCTTGCTGCTTTGCCGTTATTGTAGTTATAAACGTACGAGATGATGAATAGTTGGTCCGTGTCAGGTACAGGTCACGTTGTCAGGTATAAGATATCAGTTTGCTCTTAGGGGCGGGATTCCGATATATATTATAAATCCGACATGTTAATCAGGTCTGTACATGACCCTTCTGCCCAAGTGCTATATTTTTTTCCAAAAGCACCGTTTTATCTAAACAGTACAAAATTTACCTTTTCCTACTGATTCAAAAACCGACGTACGATGACGATAATCGGTTTTTGCTTTTTCCAGTAGGGATACGTAAGTATTTTTAACTGAATGGGTCCCCCGAAGCAAAAATATGTAAAACCAATCAAGCTCGTTGAAGTCATCAAATCTTTATTTTTCCAAAAAATGGCTGTTATCCCCATAAATCAATTCCTTTTTAAGATTCAACATCTTGTTATATCTTAATAATTAATATTCAATGGCCCCGCCATGAATGTGAAAAAGATGAAAAAGATGGGTCCATAAGTCTACAAATGAAACAAAGTCACGCGTGCGGTAATACCCTTACTCGTGGGACTGACATGAGCAGACGGAGCACCCGTGTTCGTTTTAGCAGGCTACAGACACTTGCGCGCGGCCTGAGGGGTGTATGCGTACAAGAACCTGAAAAAAATAACACGATAAAAGAGATACAATTAAGAGAAGATTTTGTTGAGTTTCCCATACAGCCAGTACGATTTGCACACAGAACCATTGAGTTTCAATCTCATCTGTGTACTGTCCCTATTTTAAGTATTACAAATCCCTGAGAATGTGAAAAATAAAAGGGTTTTTGCTTTGAATCTTATTCAGACATATTTTGACCTGGCAAATAGGATTATTTGATGATATCGTTTATTTGTGCATTTATGTCCCGAGGCTTGTCAGGCGCAAGTTACTTATATTGTGGTTTTAAATTAAAAAAGTTATTTGATCTAAACTTGCGCCATGGACTGTTGCGATACTGCAGGCAGTGGCGTACCGAGGCTAGTGAATCAATCCAGGGGGGCAAAATTTCCAAGTCGTCCACAGAGGGGGCAAAAAAGTCGTATGTTGTATGGCGACTCGCTCCAACAAAGGTTGAATTTGCGAAATGCTGCGCGTAGACGCTGAAAAATGCGAAAATGTCAATTGAATTGCCACAATTAGGCTGAAATTTGTCAAAAACTCCCTGAAAAAAAATTGAAACTGCCATATTTCTGTTCAGTATCGTCCCCCGCGTTTTCAAAGCCAGAGGAGGCAACTTACCCCCCCCCCCCCGTGTGTGTGATCAGCATAATGCTAGTTCTGAGATAAACGGCGTTTCAAAGTTTGAGTTCTTATGAAGCGTTTGGTAATAATGAAAAAAAGGAAATGGCTATTTTAAGTGGTGTATGTAAAGAAATGAATTGTTTCTAACTGACGACAGCATTAAATACCCAAGAAACAACTGTTGTCTTATTCAAAAAGGGCACTGAATGTGGTTCGATGGTTTGTCAAACCCCCCAAAATGTTTGATGCTGGGCTTAAGGAGTAGAAGACGGTTTGACTGCATGAAAAACCGTTGATTTCTACTGTTGGTATGGTGAGAGTACTATAGTACAAGGTTTTACTATTTTAAAATGATGATGCCGATGATGACGATGCTAAGGAATGACGAGTGGCGCGTGATTGATGCCGGTGTGGCACTAACGATGAAATAAGGGAACATCGAGCTTGACGACGACAATGATGCGACTGGACTGACGAAGACGACGATGATGAAGATGACGACGAGACGATTGACGATGTCTAATGATGATGAAGACGACGGACGATGACGAGTCTATTGCATTGTGTTTATGTTACAAAACCATGCAAATGCTATACAAACGACTTCCATAACGGTAAAGGGGACACATTCACTGTTGCATTATCGTTGTGTAAAATATAGCGCAAGACTGACCACGAATGACCAACGAATTCAGAAAATGACAACCTTTTACAAATTTGGCCCTCCTTAAATTAATAATCTTTAATTAGTCGCCAATATGTTTTAAACTCATTTGGACAGAAAAAAAAACCATTAAATTTCAGAGTAAAATACGTTAGAAGGAACACAAAACATGCAGTGTCATGTTATATAAAAATTAATAATATATTGCATGTTGTAAAACACAAAATATTGGCTAGAAACTGTTCAAAAATTGAGCTCAGAATATATTTAAAATGTAATGGATGTTTCATAACTCAAAAGATTTTGGAGGATAAAGTTTTTTTCTCGTTTTCTTATTTCTCAGTACATATATAGTTACTATCTTTAAATAATTTAAAGGTAATGACACGCTTAAGATATTACCAAAATTGAACGAAATAACAATTAAATGGGTACGAACTCATGCATCTATCATAATCTAAACAATTGAGAGGCACTAACGCTTTATACAAACACCTTCCAAAGAAAAATATCAATTGTCTGAAAAAGGCGAGTTTTTAAAAGATGTATATATTCTGTAATTAGTTAGTTGCAGACATAGCAAAGTTAACATCACAAGAAGAAATTCAAAATTTAGCAATATGTTACCAAGTCTATTTTGGTTGTAACACGGGTTTACTAAGGGGTGGGGTGTTATACACACCCCGAGAATTAATTATTATAAAGCAACGATGATGATTTTGATGTTGGTTTATACCCGTTGATGCATTGGTACCACCGTTTTTTCTACTGCTCCCAACATAACCCTAGTTGGCGTCAAACTGACGTCAAAGTTACCAAGTTGGCAACAGTGGTTAGTCCACAGACACGCATCAGAGTAAAATGAAAAATGAAATTTGCCATCAAACAAGGTAGGAATATTGGATTCTGCATGCGGGTTTTTGGCCCATGAGATGGAAAAAATGACTACTTTTTATCAACATATAATTTAGAGCCATTACAGTGCACACTATTTAAAATGAACTAATAAACTAAAGGGTAATGCAGAGTATCATTTATAGGTGAATAATGTGCACGAGGTCGGAAAAA
Organism: Ophioderma brevispina; assembly: GCA_023653785.1. Classification (NCBI taxonomy): domain Eukaryota; kingdom Metazoa; phylum Echinodermata; class Ophiuroidea; order Amphilepidida; family Ophiodermatidae; genus Ophioderma; species Ophioderma brevispina. Next base: position 59,453 of record JAMKCH010043925.1, on the reverse strand, counting down.
AACTAAATAATGGCGCCCATTATTTTATTTCCCCGCCCGAGGGTACACCTTATGAGCCCTAGATTGATACTACAATCGTCTGGTGTATCATAGTGGACGGATGTTGATTTTTTATAATTTTACGAAATAATTACGGAAATGGTATTAAATACCAAAATCTCAAAATGCCCAAGGTTGCCGAGAAACCTTACAAGTACTTCATTAAGTAATCATCTTAATTAGAAATTTGCAATTATATTGTTGCATAACGGTGAGGACCTTTAATTGTATTACATAGTGCCGGATGTGAATCCTCTGTCAAAGAACGTGTAAATTGATTTCCCACCAAGGCTTTTTAAAATACTTTGTTAGTAGAAATGTTACATCTTAAAATTATAATGGACAACAAGCAAAATTTATTAATTTAAGTGTTAAATATCGGACATTAGTAAAAAAATTTACATTATATTAACAGTTAAAAGCGGTGAATCGCGGCAAGCCACTCAAACCATCCGTATATGGATCAAACAAAATTGAGAGAATTCGCGGCGGACATTGGTTTGAGGTTGTTCAGGAAAACGGACGATGCTTATTTTCCTAGGACGGATGCTGAAGAACGCTTATGGTTTTTTAGGGAAAATTTAACATAACTATGTCGTGAACATCATAGCCGCGATATGCGTATTTTTTGAGGTGTGACGGATATGATGGGTAACTTTATAATGTATACATCCATATTATAAGTAAGAATTCATTAATTATTAGATAGAATAAATTTCCAGTGTTCATTAATTTAGTTTCTTAACCCTAACGCGGCCGAGATGCAATGAGAGCCAACGAAAACGTTGGTGGTTACCGGTCGAAAGGTTTCTCGCTTCATCTCGGCCGTCAACAACTATTATTTCGCGCAAAATTCCTCTCATTGGAACCTCATTGCATATGGCCGTTTACGGAAAATTACGCGATGTCCTCGTGTTGCATCTGGGCCGTCTTTAGGAAAATGACGCGGCTGTTTGGTCATCGTTGCATTGGTGCCGTCTTACCGGAAATGACGCGATGTCCTGTTGCACCTGGGACGTCATTCCCGGGAAATGATGCGATGCCTTTCACTGCATTTCGGACGGTTTGCCCGAGAAGAAGGCGCAATGCTTTTCATAGGCGGGTGACACTGTTGTACAAATCCCATAGTGGAACAATTTCGATGCGATGGTGATAGCGCACCATTTTCGAAAGCTATTTTTTAATTCTGCATAAACGCATTAATGACGTAAACTGGAGCATGAAGTAGCGTATAGCGCCATGCATGACTATGACGTAGCGTAATGGCGCCACTCACGACTGGCGATACGATAAGCTACAAATTTCATGCCGAATCAGTGGCAGTATGCATCATTATTTATTTATTTATTTAGTATCCGTTCTCATTGCATTCACAAGCATGTCATCGTTGCATTTGGAGTTGTTCGGAAAAAATGGCTGCGATGTTCCTTGTTGCATTGGGGCCGTCTCCCGGGAGGGGAAAAATGACGCGATGTTCCTCGGTGGATCTGGGCCGTTCTTCCGGAAAATGACGGATGTCTCGTTGCATTCTGTGGCCCGTTATGGACTTTACGCTACTTTATTCCTGTGCCGGGAGAAAAACGGACGAGATGCATGAATGAAACGCAAAATTTGGCTCTCGTTGCATCTGGGCCGTTTTAAAAATAAAAATAGATTGCACCTCGTTGCTTTTTGGCCGTTAGGTCGGCAAAAAGACACGGTCCGGGTTAGGGTTAATAGGATTGGATTCTTTGAATCGTATTTGTGGGGATGTGTTGGGATGGGTTACAGGACCAGAGTTCGAGTTTTTTTTTTTCAAAATGTAATAAACCCGACGACATGTCTATTTATTAACGAAATAAAACTGCGTTTCATTTGTGTGTGTGTATAAGTTTGTTTTTTAAGTTCATATGCCTTATTTATGTGTATTTGGTATGCTGATTAATGAAAATAATGATAAAATTAAATACACTTAGAGGTCATTTTTGAAAAAATGCGGCAGTAAAATGCCAATCATAATGCTGATTTTCAATAAAAAAAGGACGTAGAGTAGAGGTGGTAGTAGAACCAACTACCACCCAATCGGACTACGCGCTATAACCCCGGAGAGGGTGCTACTTCACATTTGTTTTCGCCAAGACAAATAGCAGAAGGATGTGAAATAATTGAAATAATTTATGGGAAGACTTAACAAAAGGTTTTTAAGTTTTGCACATACGAGGGAAAGAAAGGGAAGGAAAGTTTACCTGGGGTGGTAATCCGAGGGTTAATGTCACTAAATTTATTAACAAAAATAATAAATTTTGGTTTTGTATTTGTACGAATGTTAAAAACTAAAAAACTTGGATACTTCTTTTCACGATGCACAGACCGAAGGTTCATATGTACCACAGTATACATAATTAATAAAAACAAAAATTAAAATCTGTGAAACTACCCACCCAGACCATCCCTCATAAAGTAGATAGAAAGGTAAATTGAAACGATTTCCTTGATATCTTGATAGACCTATTATCGCTTTTGATCATAAAGTAGCATCCTTTGTCCCAGCGACTAGTATTAATTCAAAGTTATAGTGGGTGCTTTGAGATATGGACACGCAAAGCATTATCGAATACGTATTCGATTGTTGGTGAAACCGTTTATACAAATGCGGTATTCGACTTCGGCTATTTTGGTTAGGATATGTAATTTCACTTTTGGCCCATTCATTGTCAACATTCGAGATATGCACGCAGGAACGTGAATGGATTTTTGCGCTTTAAGTTGTGGTGGTAGACATTGATGAGATGAGATATGAAAATCTGAATTTTGATGTGTCATAGTGCCATTTTGTTCGTTTTCACGCTAAAGCAATTGGAAAATTAGGGGGGGTGGGGGGTCATACCAAGTTGCCACCCCAATGTGAAAGATATGTTGGAGGAGGTCACAGATCTTAGGAATGGAGCCCTCCACAATTTTGAAAAACACTATCTATGGGGTAATATTTGGTTGCTAGAATTCAAATCTGGATTCAGGAAGTTCAAGCATGTTACTTTTAGAGTTAATGACGCCTAAATATGCGCCTTTGTCCATTCTGCGGCCCATTAGTTGGGAGCGTCATAACTCCAAAAGTAAGAAAATTTTATTAAAAATTTCAAACAAGTAATCAATGCATGAATATACCTTTAAATTAGTTGGTATGTAAACAAATTAGAAATAATAAGTGCGTACCCGCCTTGAAAATGGCAATGTAATTTTTTGACCACTTTTGACCCCCGAAAACCAATGTTGACATTCGACACCACACCTCTACTTCAGATATGTTGACGATATATCATTAAACAACTTTCCTTGAAAGAAACTCGCTTGGTGTCTTATTTTTTCACATAAATACACACTCAAAGTGACCACACTAAGGTATACGTGACCAATGAGGTTCATTGTACCTGCACAGTGTATAGTCACCATAGACATTATATGGGTATCAGACAAAAAAAGTGTCTTGTGCTGAAGACAATGAAGACATCAAAACACAAGCTGGATTTTGTTCTTCAAGAATCGTTCTTTGATGATGTATTTAACATATCTGAAGTAGGAGGGGTTATGTCATATGTCAACATGATTTTCAGGGGGGCCAATATATGCAAAATGACAAAATCTTAAGGGATTTTTCAAATAGGCTTGCTCTCTTATCGGTCCAAACAATGTGGTTCTCAATATGTCCAGCAGAGATGGGGCAAACGTATGGCTGCTTAACTGAATTCCGCAAGGTCCTTGTTTGTGCATTGTTTGCCCTTCCAGAAGGGGCAGGAACAAGAGGTGTTCCATTGTCTGTGAGTGCTGTTCCACACACCACAGGTAGTATCCTGATCTGCTTCCAGATAGCCCAACTTCTGCAAGAAACCTTAGATCGGCCAGTTCCCGTTCTGGATTATCAATCTTTGAGGCCCCATCGCCATTCAGCCCATGAGGAGTCAGCTATACAGGTGGGAGATGCTCACCAGGTAAATACCGGATAGTGTTACTTGGTTTATAGCAAGTCTTTCTTTCCACAAGGCGACTCTCTTAACTCCTAAGAGACTGTTTTCAAGAGGTTGGACTTTGATTAAACTCTCTCTAGATTCAAGGAGGTGGAAGAGGTATTAGTCCCGACATAGGGGCTTCACCTTGGATACTGGCAGTACGCTCTTGCTAGCTCGCTACGCTTATGACGGATGTCGGGTGGAGCAATTCATGCTAAGATGTACAAGTTTTCGTTGGTGTTGGACGGAGGCAGCCTGTGATAAGCCGGCAGGAGGCATGTAACGCTGGATCCAGCTTCTTGGTATGGGTGGATCGTTCCCATACAGGGAGGGCATACTTGTAACCTGAGTAGCACAGGGCAAGTTGCCGTCGATCTTAGGGTATAGTGGGCGAGCACCCATCTGGTGCCAGTGAGTTTGTCAAGACGTCACCGCGGAACACACTACACTTCTAGTCCTCCCCAAGTGCTGGGGTCACAAAAGAGGAGGCGGTCCAAGGAGAACTCCTAGGTAGGAAAGGGCAACACAGCGCTCCAAGGGAGATCCAGAACAGGCAACCCCAAACTGGCTTCACGGCTTTGCGTAGATGGAAAGCACACACCTGTGTATTGGATGGTTTGCACGTAGGTGGTTTTTGTAAGAATAAGAAGAGTGAGTTAAATAAAAAGCTTTGGAGAGGTACGAGAGGAACAAAAGGGGAAGCTAGGAAAAAACAAAAAAAAGGAAATGAAGGGTGGGGGTGTGGGGGGAGGCGGGGGGGGTGGCGGGGGGGGGGGGGTTGGGGGGGATGGGTGTGGGGGGTGAGGGGGAGGGGTAGGGGGGTGGGGGGGGGTGGGGGGGGGGGGTGGGTGGGGTTGTTTTTTTTAAGGGGGTGGGGGTGGGGTGGGGGAGTGGGGAGTGGGGAGGTTGGGGGGGGCGTGGGGAGGGGGGGGGGGGGGGGGGGGGTCGGGAGGGGGGGGGGGGGGGTGGAGTGGGGGGTGTGGGTGGGTGGGGGGGAGGTGGTGGGCGGGGGGGGGGGGGGGGGTGGGGGGGGGGGAGTTTTCCCCCCGCCTTTTTTCCCAAATCCAAGATAGTCTGCATAACGAAAACGACAGGTTATTGCACTCCTAGGTGGTCGTGGATATATGTTGAACAGGAGAGGTGCAAACACACTCCCTTGTGGTTAGATCATCTTGAGCCTACGCCAACCGGCTCCTACTTACGCCCCCAGCTGAAACAAAGAAAATACGTTAGCCAGCAATCCATGGAGCAGATCAGTCAAGCGATTGTCCTTGGTAATTTCAGGATCTTATGGAGTAGGCATCGTGATTAACTGTGTCGTAGGCTGCTGATGAGGTCGACGAAACAACTACGGTTACCATACCCTTCCGAAACCATCATCATGTTGTTGAGTTAGGTGAGTACTTGGCTTGATTGTTGATTTGCTCTGGACGGAAACCTGCTTTTCTGGTATTAGGTGTTCGTCTATTACAGGTGCGATTTACGATTGAGCAGGAGGTTGTTCAAAGAGCTTGTAGTATGGCTCAGGAGTGTATAGGTCTGGAGCTTTGGGATGGATGGATCTTTCCCATGCTTAGGAGGCCATAACATGTGCCTTTCTCCAGATATTTGGGAACCCGTGGGGAAAAAGAGGGCAGCAATTGTAGAGCCTCAAGAAGCATTCCTGCTACTGGTCCAAGAGTTTTAGTTGATCGTAGAGAGTTGTCAAGGCCATACTGTTTTCCTGATTGAAGTTTAGCAATACCGGAGTCCAATTCGTCCATGTTGAACGGGGCGAGTGAAACCAGGGGTCACCATTATACCTCTTAGGTCTCGTTTGATCTTCTTGGGTGGTTTCTTGCTTGCACTTGCCATTTAAAAGCCGTTGGTGGGCAACTTGGTTGGGGTGTAACAATTTGGCTGCTGTAGAGGTTATGTTGGATCCCTCGGAGCTTCGGATGGTAGACCTGTTTCTTGATGTTGTTTTTGGGTCATATCGGGGGATTCCAATTAAAGTTGCCAGTTTTGATCTTTCCTGGGAGATTCTCTCCGAAACTTCCTCACCTTTAGCAGTTGTTTCAGCAGAAAAAAGGATCAGCTTCAGATTATGGTATATATACTCATTGTATTTGTAGCACATTCCTGGAAAGGCCGGTATATATTTCCGTTCTCCTACAGCTCTGGGTATGTAAATCTCCGTGCAAAGTCTTGTTCACTAGTTTGGGCAAATTGTCAAGTTATGGGGGGTTTTGGAGCAACCGTCTTCACGTTTCTGATCCAGGTCATCAGTGAATCCTTGCCAGTCTGCCTTCCCGTAGTTAAAGCGGCGCTTAAAAAAGGACTTGTGTTAGGTTTACTGCAGCGTTGACTTTTGGATACCGATTGGTCAATGTTGAGTTTGTGGAACAGGGATCCAGAACAATCTTGATACAAAGGGTAGAGATGTTTTTGCTACAATAGGCTAGATAAGGGTTTAACCTCTTTTCAGCCGGGCATATTTGAAATGATGTCGGTGGCAGCTTAGAGTAGTGAAGGAGGAGCGTAGGATGTTGACTGTCTATCTCTTCTTTCGGCAGCTTGTCCGCTCTTTGTTAGTTTTCATTGTAGCCCCATTGGTACTATGGCTGTTGATGTCGCCAATGAAGAAGTGAAGGTTTGGTGGATGGAATTCACAGGGTTGAGTTGAGAGTTCTCGAAGTCTACTGATGGAGGTTTGTAGACGATGACTATCACAATATACATGCTATGGGGATATCAGCAAAAGGTATTGTGCTGAACAAGAAGAAAACACAAAACACCAAGCTGGTTCTTTCAGAATAGTCTTTGATGATGTATCTTCAACATATCTGAAGTATAGGGGTGATATAATATGTGTGAACATTGAATTTCAGGGGGGCCAATATATGTCAAATGCAAAATAGGATTTTTCAATAGGCTTCTTTTCTTCTATCGTGTCCAAACACAGTTCTCAACTATGATCCAGCCAGGATGGGTACAACGTCTGGCTGCTTAACTGAATTCCGAAAGGTCCTGTTTGTGCATTGTTGCTCCGCAGTGGGCAGACAAGAGGTGTTCCATTGTTGTGGTGCTGTCCACAACCACAGGTAGATCCTGATCTGCCCTTCCAGGTACCCCCACTTTCTGCAAGGAAACTTAGATACGGCCAGTTCTGGTTCGCAATCTATTGAGGCATCGCCATTCCGCCCATGAGGAGTCAGTTACAGGTGGGAGATGCTCACCCGGTTCAATACCGATAGATGTAAATTGGTTGATGGCAAGTCTCTTTCCACAAGGCGACTTCTTTACCTCCTTAGAGACGGGTTCAAGAGGTTGGACTTGCTTAAGAACTCTCTCTTAGATTTAAGGCGGTGGGCAGCAGGTATCTGTTCCAGACATAGGGTGCTTCACATTGGATACTGGCAGCTACGCTATGCATGCGGACGCTACGACGGGATGTCTGGTGGAGCAATTCCACCTAGGATGTACAAGTTTTCCGTTGGGGTTGGACGGAGGCATCCGTGATAAGCCGGCAGGAGGCATTTAACGATGGATCAAGCTTCTTGGCATGGGTTGAGCTTTCCCAGACAGGGCAGGCATACTCTGCACATGAGTTACCGCAGGACAAGTGCCGTCGATCTTAGGGTAAGGCGAGCACCACATCTGGTGCCAGTGAGTTGTTCAAGACGGCCCACCGCGTGAACACAATCACTCCTCGGCCTCCCAACGTGGGTCCCACAAGAGAGAGTGCGGTCCCAAGGCGACTCCTAGGTAGACAGGGCCCACCCACAGCGGCTCCAGGGGAGCTCCAGGGGACCAGCATACCCCAAGACTGACGTTTGGCTTCACGGTTGCGTAGATGGAAAGCACCCACCTGTGTCTTAGATGAATTTGCACGTAGGTGGTTTGTCCTCATAATAAGGAGTGAGTTCATCCAAAGCTTTGGAGAGGTCTCTCTTCAACAACTGTGAAGTCGGAATATTGTGCGCGCCAACTCCAACATCGTCTGCATAAAATAAAACGACAGGTTCCTGACTCCTAGGTTGGTCGTTCGGTATATATGTAAACAGAAGAGGTGCAAGCACACTCCCTTGTGGTAGATCATTTGAGCCTACGCCATCGGCTCTTCTTCGCCCCCAGCTGAACAAAGAACATCCTGTTAGCCAGCAATCCATGGATAAGCTCAGTCAAGCGGTAATTTCAGGATCTTATGAGTAGGCATTGTGATTAACAGTGTCGTATGCTGCTGAGAGGTCGACGAACACAAACTCGGTTACCATACCCTTCTCGAAACCATCCTCAATGTGTTGAGTTAGGTTGAGTACCTGGCTTGTTGTTGATTGCCTGGCCGAAAACCTACTTGTTCTGGTGTGAGGTGTTCGTCTATCACAGGTGCCGATACGCTTGAGCCGAGGCGTTCAAAGAGCTTGTAGGTATGGCTAAGGAGTGATATAGGTCTTGGGATTGGATGGATCATTCCCATGCTTTAGGAGTGCCCGAACATGTGTTTCCTCCAGATCTTTGGGACGTGGGAAATTAAGGCAGCACTGTAGAGCTCAAGAAGTCATTCCTTGCTACTGGGACAAGATTTTTTAGTTGCTCAGTAGAGATGTTGTCAAGGCCTACTGCTTCCGGGTAAGTTTACAATACCGGATTCCAATGCGTCCATGTTGAAGGGGCGAGGGGAACAGGGTCACCAATATACCTCTTATGTTAGTTGATCTTCTTGGGTTTCTTGCTGCACTTGCCATTTAAAAGCAGTGGTGGGCCAAACTGGTTGGGTGTAATTTGTTAAAATTTGGCTGCTGTGGAGGTTCTGTTGGATCCCCTTTGGAGCTTTCGGATGGTAGACCATGTTTCTTGCTGTTATGGGTCTATCGGTGGATATATTCAATTAAAAAGGGTGCCAGGTTTTGATCTTTAATGGGAGATCATCTCGAGGCTTCCTCACCTGAAGCAGTTGTTTCAGCCGGAAAGGATCAGCTTCAGATATGGTGATATATCTTGATATTCTGTAGCACATTCCTTGGAAAGGCCTGGGTATATATTCCGTCCTACAGGCCTCTGGGTATGAATCTCCGTGCAGTCTTGTTCATAGTTGGGAAATTTGTCATAGTATGGAGTTTTGTAGCAACCTTCTTCACGTTATGATCCAGGTCATCAGTGAATCCTGGCCAGTCCTGATTTTTGTAGTTAAAGCGGCGCTTTTAAAAGGCACTTTGTTTTGAGTCTTACTGCCAGGTTGACTTGGATACGATTGGTCAATGTTGAAGTTGTGGAACAGGATCAGAACAATCTTACTACAAAGGTTAGAGATGTTTTTGCCTAACAATAGCTAGATCAGGGTTCTAACATCTTTTCCAGCGGGCACTATGAAATGATGTCGGCAGCTTAGAGTGGTGAAGGAGGACGTTAGATGGTGACCTGTCTATCTATTCTTCGGAAAGTTGTTCCGTCTTTGTTAGTTCATTGTAGCCCCATTGGTACTATGCTGTTGAAGTCGCCAATGAAGAAGTAAGAAGAAGTGAGGTTAGGTTTGGTGGAAATTCCAGGGTGAGGAGGGTCTCAAAAGTCTACTGATGACGGTTGTAGGACAGATGTAACTATGACAGAACTAAGCTCCAAGTGAGGACTTCGATGTTGTTATCATCAGACAGTGAGGTTGCTTCTACTTCGTTACCTGTTCTCACAAATATTGCACTCCGTATGTCGAGTGTGGTCTCGGTGGTGGCAAGGACCATTCCTGGTATGGGTTGGCGGTGTGTTATTGATTCCTCTGTGGGTTTCCTGCAGACATAGGACAGCGCAATGGAGATTGTTACACAAATCGCAATGATGGTACTTTTTGCACTGGAAAAAACCCTCCACATTCAAGACCACTAGTCAAGGCAGACCTTAGAAAAGGCCTGTACTGGGCTCTAGTCATGATATGGGTATACTTAGAAAGCTGTTTTAATGGAAAACAGTGTTTGGAGTTGCAGATATTAGTTCGCTGCACTTCGATTCGCAGTTTTAACTCGCTTCGCTACACAGAAAAAGGGAGGACCACAAGACGGTTCTCTACTTCTCCCCCGGCTTCTCCTACTTCTCAATAGGCTGTAACTCACTTATTACTTACCTAATGTACTTATTATTGTACTGGTAGAAAGTCCTGCAGTGTGACTCAGATTAACAAGAAAATGACATTAAAAATATTGTATGTTACTTACGGAGTTCTGACCCCCCAAACTTGGTCCCAGATGAAACATATTGGATTTTTACACCCAAATAATTTTAAAAGTAAAGGAGCTATTACATTTTCGATGCCAGATTTGAATTCTACACCACAAAAATTCCCCAGATAGTGATTTTCAAAGTTGGGAGGGTTCCATTACAAGTTTATGGCCCTCTCAAAATTGTCTTTCACATCGCACAGCATTTTTGATGGTGAGCCCCCTAAATTTCTGAATGCTCCTGTGGGAAAATGAAAGGCGGTTTGACGCTCAAAATTTCAGGATTTTCATTTCTCATCAATATCTATCATCACACCAAAAAAGAAAAAAATCCATGACAAGCTGCGGTGCACATCTCGAGTGTTGACATGGAATAGCCCTTTTATTTTTGGGTACAATTAAAGCGTACATAAAATGTAACCAGAATCAACTTTTAACTCAATTTGACCAAAAAATCAGATTCGACACTATGTCGTGACCACGACAATATAATCCCCACATGCATAATTTAACGTTCCCCTAGGCAGTGTCTTAGTCTTTGCATCTATTGCGATGTGACCAGAATGGAGTGATAACTGACAAATTAGGCATGGCTGTAATAAAACATTTTTACAAACTGGGGCAGTCATTGACAGCAAGCTGTGACCTTTCTGGTTTCAGGCATTTTTTTTTGTCCATCTGTCAGAATTGTGCTAAATGATCCTTAAGGGTAAATTGGAAATTAATGACATAGATGATAATGACGATGACGATGATACATTTGCTAACATCGGTGTGAATTGATGGATGGTTTCATCAGTACACAAATTACAGAGCTAACAAACTTGTGCAAAAGCACAAACCCTAAAGGTAATTTTAAGCATCAAAAAGTAAATTGAGCTTGAGAAAATTGTCCATTCCCAAACATGCCTAATTTAGAGTGATTGACTACAACTGGGATGATGGTGATCAATCTTATTCGTCCTTCGGACTAATGGTGCAGAAATGGAAGGCTTTCAGCTGAGATGTCAATTTCAAAAAGCCAGTGACACTTTGGAAATTGTAAAGCTAAAAAAAATCCACTGCTCTGCACGGCATCTTGGGCATAGGAAAACTCCCAATCGTTAGCCAACTGTTGCAAGCGGAATGAATGATACGTTTGTACTATATCCACTTAGCAATATTGCTAAATTGAGAGCAACAATATCTGGACCATGCAAGCGTATTATTAAAGTTTGAAATGTGTCGTGTCTGGTGGGGATTTTAGGGATATAAAATCTTGCCAGAGATTGACGGTTAACTGGTTGGTGATTTTATGGGTGTTAAACACTAATTGGCATGCCTGCTGAATGCAAGGCTGGATCTGGCTGTAGTAGCTCTCTCACATATGATTAGTCTTAACCCCTGTGGGCACTATCTGCCTATCTGTTGGCATCTAAGCATTACTTTGATTGGTTACTTGGCAGGTAATATCATATAATGAGCAAATCAGAGATGCTGTAAGAAAGGTGTCAATGGCCACCAGTCATTTGGGAAGCCATTTCAAAAACAATGTCCTAAGACTAGGCTTGTTTAAACTCATTTGAATACATTTTACTGATCAAATTGTCATCAAGACCATGTTTTTTCAACATATTCTATATGAATGAGTTTAGGTTTGAGTGATGAAATAAAATTGTGAAAATCAGTAACTAGTCTCCAATATCCCTCTCGCTGGATTAAGCCAAATACAGTTCACAATGCCATAATGCAACATTCGGCTGTTGACAAATGTAGGTTGAGTGATATGACTTTTTTCTCCAAAAGTTTGGTGTGATTGATTTGCTAATTGACTGATTGATTGATGCACTGATTGATCATGAATGTGCTGATTGATTGATCATGAATTTGCTGATTGATTGATCATGAATGTGCTGATTGATTGATCATGAATGTGCTAATTGATTGATCATGAATGTGCTAATTGATTGATCATGAATGTGCTGATTGATTGTTCATGAATGTGCCGATTGATTGATCATGAATATGCTGATTGATCATAAATGTGATGACTCTCATAAATTTTGTCTTTATCAGCTCCTCGTTACCTTCTTATGTATCTTGCTGCAGTTTTCTTGCATTATCAAGTGAAAATTGTCGCTTGTAAATTTTGAGCAAATTCTTGTACTGGCATGAACACCAGCTTCCAATATAGTGGCCTGAGATGGTAACCTTAAAGAAGCTTAGAGAACAGATTTGCTGTATTGATGTTAATTGGTAATGTGAAGTCCTATTAGAGTTTCAGTAATAGATGATGTGACACTATTGTGACACTGACACAGACTATCCTGTTAGCACCTTGTCTCTTGGCATACCAGTGTGTATGTACAGACATTTTGTATCAGACTTGATTTTACAATCCTGAGTATGTCTTGTATAATAAACTACAATTTTCTTGCATTATCAAGTGAAAAAATGTCACTTGTAAAGTTCGAGCAAATTCTTGTACTGGCATGAACACCAGCTTCCAATATAGTGGCCTGAGATGGTAACCTTAAAGAAGCTTAGAGAACAGACTGTATTGATGTTAATTGGTAATGTGAAGTCCTATTTACAGTTTTAGTTATAGATGATGTGACACTAATGTGACACTGACAAAGATTTTTCTGTTAGCACCTTGTCTCTTGACATACCAATGTGTATGTACAGACCTTGTTTATCAGATTTGATTGAAAGCTACAGTCCTGAGTATGTGTTTATGTAATAAACTGCAATTTTCTTGCATTGTCATGAGAAGAAGTTTATAGAACAGATTTGTCATATTGATGTTAATTGGTGATGTAAAAGTCTTATTTACAGTTTCAGTTACAGATGATGTGACACTAATGTGACACTGACAGACTATCCTGTTAGCACCTTGTCTCTTGGCTTACCAGTGTGTATGTACAGATCTTTTTGTATCAGACTTGATTTTGATAGCAACAGTCCTGAGTATGTCTTGTAAAATAAAATACACCCAGAATGACGAATACCATCAGACCTAATTTCTATAGACTTACTCTCACTTTCCTCTCAACATTTTGGCTCTCCTTCCAACCGTTGTGGGTTTTTTCCACATAATCTGCTCAAAATGTATTGTGTAGCTTCTAAAAGTGACCAATGAATGTTTATGGAGAGTTTGTAAGAACTGAAATGAATTGGTGCATTTCTATAATGACCACTCAACTCGCATGTGTGTAACTCAATGATTGATGAACCACGGCTGGTTCTTTTCTACACGTCTGCTGTAGTTATTATCTATGGCATGATTAGGAGTAAATCATTGGCGAGTTAGGAAAAGTTGTATGGCCAGGTGCAATTTGATAACAATACTCAAACCACCTGTTTACAACTCAATAATTATTGAACCAAGTCTGTTTTTGCCACATGTCTGCTGTAGATATAATTATACATGGCAAAATAGGGAGTGAGTTATGATAAGTTTTAGAATATATCAATATTATTTCACAATGTAGCCATACGCAACTCGCTCATATACAACTCAATCATTCACAAACCAACCACGATTCGTTTCCACACCTTTGCTTGAGTTATGGGCATGGCTTTTGAAGGTGACCATTGAGATGATCATCAATAGTTTCCATATACATAGAGTTGAGAAGAACTAAAAACGATCCAATGCAATATGATGAGAAACTTCCTTTGTCTTGAAAGGGATATGTTTCTCTTAAAGAAACTTTTGAGATGTGGCCTTTGCTACTCACAGCTACCATTACCGATATGGATACAGTTATGAAATGAACTATGAAATTGAAGGTCATTTTAATCAGAGGTACCATTATGTATATATAATGAACAAACAGAAACATAAGAGGCAACTGTCCTATCTGGTAGAAAATGACTTCCTCTCGCAAAGTTAATTGCGTATCTGTTTGCCTATGTTGCCTGCAGTATTTATTAATCTATGGTCTAATTGAATTGGATACCTTATACATCTATAATGGGAAACAATTATCGAGTTTGTCATTTTAGGTGGCGAGCAATAGCAAGTGGCTTTGCATGATACGGTGGTATATCGTTACCGACAGTTCATTAGTGGACCATGTCTTAATTTTTTTGCTAACGCTGAAAGTTCACTGCCCTGGTGTTGGCACAGAACAGGTAATATAGCTCAGTCCGTCATGCTCGGCAAAAAATGATTGATGCTGATGAAAGCTTTGTAATGGAAATGCTACGGTTCTGACCAGGGAGAAGTTTGGTGACAATTACAATGATGGTTGTATTCAAAGTGTGGGTGTAAATTGTCATTTTAAGGCTTGAAAGTTTGTCTAGACAAACTTTAAAAAATGTAATCAGACTTGATTTAACAGTTTATTCATTTTGGCTATTTGTGGGGATGACATGATTGAAAAATGTATCTTCTGTTTGTGTGTCAACATTTTAAAAACCCTTCTTGTTGTACATGCCTTGGATGAATTTTTACCAGACGTGGATGCAAGTGGGACATAAAGGGTGTTAAAAATTAGAGGTCAAATGTCATCTTGGGGTCATTTGGGGTGGTTGTTGAAAAAATGGTTTGTAATACTGCTGTTTCCCAGTTTTGCCAATGCCGCACATTACTCACTCAATTGGGCTACTTTGAACATCAAAAGTGTTTTTTTTTTCTGTGTGTGCTGTGGGTCGCGGCAATTTTTTGCCCCATAGAAACCAAATAGCTTTTTAGTGCAGTGATGGATGAAGTTCATACTTGGTATGCTTATACATTGAGACAAGGGGTCTTTGGTGGGGTAAAAGATGAAGAGGTCAAAGGTCATTCAGTGGTCACTTATTTTGCTCTACACTTATTCTTCGACCACACCATCAGATGACCTAGCTGGGACCGCTGTCTGTATTTTTAATGGGAAAAAATTTAATGATGTTACAACAAGATTGTGCTTTATTCCATATTGAATGCATGGTTGCAAAGAATCTGCACTTGAATGGTCTCATAGGGTGTTGAGTATTTGAGGTTAAAGGTCAGTCAGAGGTCATTAATGCAATTTTTAAATTAATTCTTTTGCAGAAATGGATAGTATTCACTCGAGGTTTAGCATGACTTAACTATTTCTGATGGCCAAAGTCAGCTCTCGGCGCGCGGTCAAGTTGTCACATCTGAAAACTATAAATACCACTAAGCTATAGCACCATTAGGGCTGTTGTGTCCTGGGTTACAATAACATAATACACTCAAGTCATTTAAATGCATTTAAGTCTCGAATGACTATTTCTGCTCTTAAGATAGTCAATTTTGATGGAGTCTGGCCTGAAGGCTATGATTTTCAATGAAATTTGCTATGCATACTACTATATAACGAACAATTGGGTATCAAAAATGGCAATCAAGTTAGCACCATTTAATAGTTATGGAGTTTAGACCCTGTGCTTCTAAAAGCAATTTCTTTGTGTATATAATGCATTATGCATTGGTCTATGTAGGAAATGCTCCAGGAAGCTTTTCACCAAAATGGCTTTCTTCAGAGCCTTTTTAACTCACTGAAATTTAGGTGCATTAGCAATTGTTCATCATTACGGTTATAAAAGATTATACAGTGGACTATTTTATAATTTATGGCAAGGGATTTCACATTGTGGGGCCATTTTTATTATTATTATTATTATTGTTATTATTAATTTACCCCCAGACTGAATAATCGACCAAAAAATTGCAGAATTGACGGCAATCATCGGCATCACCAGTACATATATATTTATTTGCACAATAACATCAGTACAATGATAGGAAACAGCCTAGCAGCTAATGTTAAGTTTATAACCGGACCCAATGATTTATTCCTTTGGACGTGTCCTAGTAGGCGAGCATACCTCTCTAAGGGGCTGGAGTAATTTTAAGCAAGCAAAAATGTAGCAGTGAGTTAAGCAAAATCCTAGCCCCGATTAAATATCCCAACTGAGCCAGCTTCCAAGAAAATTTCCTGTAGCAAAGCAAATGTTAAAGTTAGAATTTGGATGAACCTATTATAGGTTATAACTGCGCATTTACTTCTTGTAAGAAAAATGGGACAATCATTGCAGGCGCACTGAGATTTTGATGCGTCTAATGCACGAGCTCCGCATGAGCTCGTGCATTGGACAAGCATCAAAATTCAGTGCAAGTGCATTGATTTGTCCCATTTTTTCGAGCAAAAGTAAATGCGCAGTTATTAACCTAATTCATACACGACTAGACAGAAACAAAAGATTTTTCACCTAATTAGGAATAAACAGTAGTTTTAAACTATAATTTATCATAGAGATTTAAAACAAATTACCCACTGAAAATAAATCAGTCCCGCCCGACGCGTACGCGTTCGAAAACACATTACGCAGTACAAACCACGGATGTAATTAGACATTTTCAATCCACTCGCGCTACATTCGCGTATTTTGTTAACGGCTTCATTGATTTGCTGCTGTATGTGCGTAAATACGCAGAGTGGATAAATCGTTAGTCTTAGTCAATATGCAACAAAACTAAGCATGGATTCTGAACAGATTTACGAAAAATATAAATGTATATGGAATTTAATTTTAAAGGGGCGTGTTCCGATCGTCTTTGGGACCCCCCTGATTTACTCGGAAGTAGTATCGATTTTGATATCAGATGAAAGGCCGTATTTTTCTCATTGTCGTCCTGAATTTGAGCCCTCGAATCCATTTCATTCCCAAGATATAAACAAAAAACCGCTGTTTTAGTGGTTAACCACTTTATTAGCACAGTATTGAATAGGGCTTTGCAACATGCATTATTGCATCTACCATAAAAACCGCAAGTTTGTTTCCCACGGTACTTGATGGGGTGTATGTGCAAGTGCCAGGCTCTCATATCAAGTAGAGAACACAATACAAATACCGTAAATCGGAACAACCACCTTTAAGTAATTTGCACAACAGGAAAGTTTTCAAAATACTTATGCACGTCAACCGATGTGGGGAGAAATTCCGGTAGCCTGTAAGGTAAGGTACCTTTTTGAAAATGTATAGGCATCCCGATTGGCATTAATACATCAATTATTACTCTTACTTATGCAATTTTCATTGGTTTAACACCTTTCTTATGGCCTAAATATCTAGATATTGACCAAAATGTTGCAAAAATATTCAAACCCCTCAACCCTGCAAACTCAACACCTAAGGGATGGAGGGTGGTGAAAAAATAATGATCTGCACTGGTTGATGGATGACAGTGAAGTGATGCAAGTCTGGTACACACTAACAGCCCACAACATAGAAAGACACTGATTGGATGATCACTGAGCTGACCAAAACAAACCATAGCAATACAGCCAAACCTGGTGGACTGAACCATTATTCAGCATGGGGGTAAACCTGTTCTCACCCTATTGCCCGTCAAAAACATAATTTAATACGATCCTGTTCTGATGAAAGGGCAGCAGTGTCGTACCAAACAATTGAGTTGTGGGAGCAAAATTCACAAGGCATCCCAGTGATTGCTCCTAAATTTGCTAAAATGACCAAATGTGTGTGTGAAGTGTGTTTAAATTAGCCAAATTTACATTGATTTGGCCCAAATTTAGGCAACAGTTGAGGCTCACTCCCTCAAATATTGGGGAGGAAAATGTAAATGTCATTCTAACTGTTAACTTACCCCCCTCCCACCCAACTCGGTATGCTACTGACATTCAATTTCCCTCTATTTTTTGCCATAAATCCTATCTAAAAAGTGATTTCTAATCAACCTGAAAAAGTTCAGGCTCATTTCACCCTTTTTCCTCAGGGCTACTGATCCACAACTCAGCAACAAAATTCGAACCGTTCCTTTTCTCCATCATACCTTGACCAATTTCAGGTTCTCCCCTCATGTCCTAAACAAAATTGTTTTCCTCTTGACACCCCTCCCCCATCATAAACAGTGATTGCTTCGTATTGCGGTGTTGAACACATCTTGAATAAGATGCAATACAAAGGTTTCTTTTCCCCCTGAGGATGATTTAAAAGCCTTTGTATATAATCCATTTTACACTTCCTCTGTGAATGCTCCGGAAGTCAGGGATGTCTATTGTGTGTGAATACCTATCTTGGTACTTACTGTGTGTTTTTGAGAGCCATGATATCAGGATTTTGTATGAAATATGCAATTAGAATGAAATTCATACCTGTTTTGTGTAATGTAGCATTCATCAAAAGGGTATACATAGTAGAAATGTTAAATCTTTTGACTTTTCTTTTCTTTTTTAACAAAAAATAATTATATTAAGTATTAAGCAGCTTCGTAATCCATTTTGATTCTGCTAACGTTTCAGGCAATATCAATGTTCAATTTAATTTTGATTAATGTAAAAGCTTCAAGGGAGATGTGTAAATGCCTTATAGATCATCTCATTCATTGGACTGTAATAGCGAAGAACAAAATACCCGCCAAAATGGTACCGATATTTTCCAGTCAGAACTTTCTCACTGTTCAGTGTGAACATTTGATGCAATTTGCATGATCAGCAAATTCTCAAGATTTCCATTCAAATTTCTTGCATACTTTAATTTGATAATTACCATTGTAGGAAAACAAATTTCCCCCATGGTAAGCCTTCTGTCATCACTAAAATTAAATGGCTGTTTGTAATTGGTGGACCAGTAAATTCTTTGAGGCTATAGATAGTTCTGCCTAGGGCTAGGGGTGTAAACCAAACACTATGAGCTAGAGTTGTCTCAACTCCCATGGCACAGTTCAGTAACTTCCATTCATCAGTGTATTTAGAAAATACACCCCCTGGTTTTTAGGTATGATATATGATGTCCAGAGCACACAAGGTCAGTTCATGTCAATGCATGTACAAGCACAACCCACTGAACTGTGTCCTTGAGGATGATCATATTGTAACTCATAAGGTGTGTTTCTATTGGGACCTATTTTCCGGTTTAAACCAGAAAAGGGATTAACTTGGCTCAATAGAAACCGCCGTCCTACTGCATTTTTCTTGCTTATACCGATGAAAGTTTCCACCGGTATTTATCCTTGTTTGGGAAGGATAATGCCAGAGAAGTTATCCAGTTAACGCCAATAGAAACACACAGCGTTCCGATAGAGTGCACATACCGGCTAAAGACCGGAAATTGATGCCACGTGATCACAGTAATTGACCCCCGTCCCGGTATGCGCAGCGATGTTGACATTAGTAACCATGGTGTAGCAACGCATTTGTCAACATCACGATTCTCCGTCGCCGTCTTACTTTTTGGTGCGCGATTACATGTCTCTGTAATATACCTCATGATCCTTTTCTGCCTATCACAACGTGTGGCTGGGCTTGTAGGATAATCATTTACTAATGAATTAAAAATCAAAATTGGTATTAGACTAAGGACATTCGCTCTTCCCGCCATCTTTGATCTCACAGTTCGGCGAGGTCACGACCACAATACAACGCGGTTGACCTGTGCAGATCACCTTTAGCTGGTAAAATTAACAGGCCGTAACGGTCTGTCGCATTTTCCGGAAAACGCTGCTCAATAGAAACTTCGCACTATCGGCTATTCTCAGTATCAACCGGATAAATTTTTATCTGGATAAATACCGTCTGCTCAATAGAAACACGCTAATAGTGAAAGCCTTCTATTATCTTCTAAATCAGTTATATCCTCAAGATTTTATCACACAGATCTTGAAAATACTCTCAGTAGTGAATAGGGCCTTGCAATACACATTGTCGCTTCTACTATCAAAACCGCAAGTTTGTTTCCCCACGATACTTGGTGGTAAGTACATGTGAGCACCTTTAAACCAGTGGGCATTTAAAATTTAGGATTTTCTTGGCCAGCCCCTTGGCATCTTCTACTCCATCTGACTCACATCATTTGTATACAACAAACTATCCTTCGTGGAAAAAACTGTCAACATAATACTCATTGTTCCACACAAAATTAAGCATGTCAGCCCCCTGCATAACACATTGACTTTAAATTGAATTGCATGCCCTGCTTTTTAAAACACACTCGGTGCCAAACAAGCAGATACATTTCCTTTAATACAGCCAATGGCTTCACCTTGCCGAGCCATGCACTCTATCTCATCACCACCGGCCCCGAAACTCAGACACACTTCCCGTAATTACTGCAGCCGAGCCAAAATATTTGCCCAGATATATTTCTATTTGCCCACCTCACTGTGTGCTCTGGAGATAGTCGGTTTAAGGTATATGCAACATTCTCTTTGATGCGAGTGATGGGGGCTCTATGATGGAGGAGTCTGTAAAATACCAAACGTCAACACTTGATTGTCGATATCGATGTGCTTACAGAAATGCAACAAAAACTGTAGTACAAAAATAGGTCGTAAATTGTATTGCATTTAAACATGTTATATACAGTATTTGAAAATAGAAAAGATTCTTTGGTAATATTGATGCAAATAAGTCAGGTCTATTACAGACAAGTTAGAATTTTACAGTAAAATTCTAACTTGTTTGTTGGTGACTTGTAATAATTTCTGTCAAGATAACTTTACCATACAATAACAGCTTGTATTTTTTCCCAGTACAAAGATAATTATAGTCAGGTTCGTTAACAACAATTTTTCATGATATGCGGACATGTCGGACAAAAGCGTCAAATTTTTTGTGGCACTTCCTTAGGCCCTTACTATCAAATTTGGAAGGGGAGCCCAAATATCGGGGCACTCTGTAGGTAGATAGAGGGCGTTTTTCAAAATGGCTGCCAAAATCATGTAAAATGGCTTAATATGGGTGGAAAGAGTCATTTTAAGAGTCTTTGGCAAGCTATTCTGCTAGTAGTTAATAGTGATAATAGTTGTCTGAGTTCATACAAGTATCTGTGAGTCACAAGGATCATCTGATAGAGGGCGCTTTTCAAAATGGCCGCCAAAATCATGTAAAATGGCTTAGTATGGGTTGAAAGAGTCATTTTAAGAGTCTTTGGCAAGCTATTCTGCTAGTAGTTAATAGTGATAATAGTTGTCTGAGTTCATACAACTATCTGTGAGTTACAAGGATCATCTGATAGAGGACCCTATTCAAAATGGCCGCCAAAATTGTGTAAAATGGCTTAGTATGGGTTGAAAGAGTCATTTTAAGAGTTATTACCGAGATAATCTGCTAGTAGTTAATGGCGATAATAGTTGTCTAAGGGACCTTCTCCAACAGAAAAGGTGCTGGAGACCTGACGAACCCCAGCTACTATTTAGCTAATTGACAAGATGAATTGTTTACAACGTAGCACCAGGGTTAAAGCCCCTGATTTGAAGTCTGTTCTGCGTCAACATTGGTTTATACCAATACGCATGATGGGTTGGTCCTAAAGCCGGTCCAACCCTGATATTGACAAAAGATGCATGGACAACTTTGTTAGACGCAAAAATGCCTTCATCATCAGCACATTCAATGTCCAGACACTATCAACAACAGCTAAGATTAGAAAGAAGAACTCGTACATGAAGCACAACTGTATGACATCGATGTCATCTGCATACAAGAACACCGCATTGTTCACAGTAAACCTCTACTACAGGAGAATGTCCATGGCTATGCACTTATTACAGCCTCTGCCTGGAAGAACAAGAGAAATGCAAAGGCTCTCAACTCATGTGCCAACCTTGCCAACCTTAATTAATTAATGAGCACATCTTGAAGCTTACATTGACGGGCAATCCTGAAACAACAGTCATTTGCTGTTACAGCCCCCACAACGACTATCAAGAAGAAACTATCTCACTTTTACCATGAACTTTCCACTGCCACCAGTACAGTTCCAGCCCATAATCTTCTGTACATCCCTGGAGATTACAATGCTAAGCTTGGGTCTGATGACACGCTGTTCACTTGCAACAAGGAGTCCAACAGAAATGGAATGTACCTGAAGGACTTCATGGAACAATTTAACCTTGTTGCCACTAACACAAGATACCAAAATCAAGCAGGTAAACTGTGGACACACCGCCGCCCAAATGGAGAACTTGTCCAACTGGACTATATTCTGGTCAGAAAGAAGTGGATTAACAGCATTAAGAACTCAAGAGCCTACAACACTTTTGAAGCTGTTAAGTCTAATCACAGAATTGTCTCTTGCAGGAGCCAGATAAGTTATCGTCAGAGTAAACCCCCTCCCAGAGATCCCATGAAAACAATTGACTGGAGGAAGGTAGTGGGAGATCCAAAGCTTTGCGAGCAGTATACAGTAGCAGTACATAACAGGTTCAACACTCTGGTTGATGAGCTTGAAGACAAGAACTCCAGCACTGTATATGATGTCCTCACTTTAGCCAACAAAGAAATGGCATTGGAGATGCTACATAGAAGAAAGAAGAATACTACTGCCGTTGCCCCAAACAAGAAAGTCAGCAAAGCCAGAGAGAAAAACTGAAGTCTGCAGCCAAGAAGCACCATACCAAATCCACCAGAAGCTCCAAGCAGAACCTTGATGCTGCTAAGACCATACTAGATGATGCTTACACTGTGGTGCTTGGTCCAAGGTTGAAGCACTTGACACTCTACATCTTGAAAACAAAGCATGCTGCTGCCTGGAGACCCTGAGAGAGCTGACTGATAAGACGGCTACCCCACCTATAAGAATCAAGGGTGGATGAAACAACGAAGAGCGCTTGACACATGGTTTCAGCACTTAGTTCTCTACTTGGCAAGCCAGTTCAGAACAACACTAACCTTGATGAACTTTTCTTCAATCACAAGATAGCAGACACCCTTCCATCCAGACTGGACCTTTCACTATAGAGCGAGCTGCAGATCGGCATGACAGAAACCTTAAACAGCACCAAGCCACCTGGTCCAGGACAAAACATTCCTGCAGTAATCTGGAAGAATCCACTGTCCATGATCAAACGGTTGAATTTTGTAATAACACCTACATGGGAAACAAACCAGCTGCTTCTCAACATCAATTCATCTAATTCCTCTACCCAAAGAGGGGCGACCTCCAACAACCCCAAAACTACAGAGGAATCACACTGTCACCACTGGCCTCTAAGATTACAACTCCATTATGCTCAAAGAATCACTCCTCACATAGATCCCATTCTCAGACGGAACCAGAATGGTTTCGCAAAGGCAGATCAACACTTTACCCCAGATACTTGCCCTCAGAAGATCATAGAAGAGTTGAGAATTTCCATGAGAAAAGCCTCAACTGTGTTTGTAGATTTCCAAGGACTTTTTCACAGTGTAAACAGGGATGTAAGTGCATATCTCGCCATATGGCTGTACAGACGAGACTGTCAAGGCAATCGCCAACATGTATGATAACCAATAAGCTTGGGCAGACCATCGATGGGCCCACAAAGGAGTTCCTAGAATACTGGCATCCTCCAAGGAGATACTCTTGCTCCCTATCTCTTTGTAGCCGTGGTTGATTACATCCCAGACAGTCTTGACATCATGAACGACAAAGGACTCACCATCAAATCCAAGCGTTCTAGATGTCACCCAAAGTCAGTACCTCACAGACCTTGACTACGCAGATGATCTAGCTCTAACAGCTTATCTGATAGTGGTGCACAAGATCTACTAACTGCACTCGAGAATGCTGCAGACAAAGTCGGCCTACATCTAAATGCCAAGAAGACGGAGTATATGACCGTCAACGCGGAGTTGATAATACCTATCTTCACAACAGATGGTAGCCAACTCAAAGAGGTCAAGGACTTCAAGTATCTAGATCCTATGTTGCTGGCAGCAAGAAAGACTTGTCAAGGACAAGCTTGGAATGCCTGCAATAAACTACACCACTTATGGCAATCTGGTTATCTCAACATTCAACCAAGCTGAAATTCTTTAGAGCTTGTGTAGAGAGGATCATGTTATATGGATCTGAGACCTGGACCATGAAGAAAGAACCACAGGATAGAATGGATGGCACATACACAAAGCTTCTTATGCGAGTTCAAAAACATATCCTGGCGTGAGCACAAGACCAAAGCACAGATATATGGAGATATCCCTCCAATATCATCTTCTGTTGCCCAACGCCGTGCACGATTTGCTGGTCACTGTCATCGTGCGATTGATCAAGTAGTCTCAGACGTCACATGTTGGAAGTTACCATGCCAAAAAGGGGTTGTCGCCCCTGTAACTACATTGATGTGATTGCTCGAGACATCCAGCATGATCCATCTGACATCCCCAACTTAATGACAAACAGGGACATTTGGCGCTAAATGGTGAACAACATATCGGCTGCGGCAGTTAGATAGATAGATAGTGCTCTTAGTTGACCACAATAACCATAATCGGCCATTGTATGAGTATTTTGGCGCCATTTTGAAAAACGCCCCCTAGCTGCCTACATAATTCTCCGATATTTGGGATCCCCTTCTAAATTCAATATTTATGTCCTTAGGAAGTACCCAAAAAAATTGATGCTTTTGTCCGGGCTGTCCGCATCATTTTGTTAACGTACCTGACTATTATACACTTTATTACTTTAAAATGCATTAAAATGGGTAGAAAAAGAATGGAAAGGCATGAAAAGCAATTTGTAGATGCATTTTATGCCAGTGTTGCTTAGATAACAGTTGAATGAGCAGAAGGTAATTTTACACTATTTTATGGTTGTGTCTTCACTGAGGCTGCATCACATGCAGTTAATGCGATAGAGTTCAAACTTAGAGCAATACAAAAATATATTCCAAAATATAAAATGAACACAACTTTTTTCTTTAAAAAAAGTAAGAATGCTTCATTTAATATGGCACATGCCCTCCGATTTTTCTCGATGTTGAGATTTTGGTACTGTTGATATTTTGGTACTGTTGAGATTTTGGTACTGTTGAGATTTTGGTCCTGTGAGGTTTTGATACTGTTGATATTTTGGTACTGTTGATATTTTGGTACTGTTGATATTTTGGTACTCTTGGTTTTTTGGTACTGTTGATATTTTGGTACTGTTGATATTTTGGTACGGGTTGAGATTTTGGCACTGTTGAGCTTTTGATACTGTTGAGATTTTGGTACTGTAGAGTTTTTTCCTGTAGAGATTTTGGTACTGTTAGATATTTTTGCATGGTGGTAAAGCTTATATTAGCCCTCACCTGGAATGGTTAAGCCCAAATTGGCATTCCTATGGGTAAATAGAATGATTTTATAATTAAATAAAACTACTCCAAGGTGTACGTAATCAGTAGACATTGAATCATGGTGTTAAACACAAGAAAACATGCGCCAGGGTTGATTCCCTCAGTATCCACCCTGTTTGACTGGTGTATGACCTTTGTGGCTTTAATTTGAATGAGTACAAGTCTGAGCTAGTGTATGATAGCCATGTAATTCATTTGTAATTAAAGTTACAGCATGGGTGTGCCTCTTATTAAGACTCCTAGTCCTATTTATTTTATGGTATGATATTTTTTTGTGTAAAATGTACCTGTATTCTTCCAAGGTCCAAGACAGTCATTTGCAAGCTATTTGAAATTTCATATTTTGTTGAAAATGTGCCAGTGCACTTTAATACAACAGAGAAATTTTTCGGAATATAAGCCGCGCGGCGTATAAGCCGCAGGGCCTAAAAATCGCCGTATTAAGATTCAGACCTTAAAGTATAAGCCGCACCGCTAGATAAGCCGCACCAGCGACGGCCGACTTTAGGATCGTTGTATAACGTGTACATAGAGAAACCAACGTATTATTCATGTTATAAGCATATTTACAGTTCAATATATGTCGCACATGCGACTATATTTATATTTTATAAATATGGGGAGCAATAGATGTCAATGCAACATGAAAATCCATGGAAGCAAAGTCAAGAAATACGGCCGAAATATTCCCATTTTCAACTCTTTCGTTACGTATTTTTTTAGGTATGTTTTCACATGCAGTGGCTATATTTTGTACAGCATCGATAGTGTCATAATAAAATGCCAGAAGAGACTAATATTGGTTTGTTGGCGCCCTTTGACTATCACTATCCTCCATGGAAGCTACGCCTGCGGAAAGCGTTTACTACCAAGGAAGACGGAGCCTGTTGGATTCGTACCACGGAACTAGCACGTCCCGAAGGGACTACGCTCTGGATAGGGAAACCCACTCCGACAATACCATTATCAGCATCACATATCTAAGTTTACTTTCACTAATTTCACAAATCTGTTTTGTATTAACTTCATTGTTGGTTACTTTTTTTTATCTCTACATCATTTATGTTTTTATATAACATTTATCCTTTATTAAGAAGAGACTAATTTTGGTTTGTCGGCACCCTTTGACTAGTAAATAGTCGCATCTCCATGGAAGCTACGCCTGCGGAAAGCGTTTACTACCAAGGAAGACGGGGCCTGTTGGATTCATACCACAGAACTAAACACGTCCAAAGGGACTACATACTGGATACGGGAATCCACTCCGACAATACCATTCTCAGCATCATCATATCTAAGTTTACTTTCACTAATTTCACAAATCTGTTTTGTATTAACTTTGTTGTTTACTTTTTTATCTCTACATCATTTATGTTTTTATATAACATTTATCCTTTATTAAGAAGAGACGAATATTGGTCTATCGGCAGGTGAAGAGGGACCAGAGGACGACATACCAGACACTGCCGATTCAGCCCTTGAGGAGGATATGGTGGCGGCCCTATTTCACAGTGACAGCGAAGATGAAGACTTGACGGGCGACATTCTTTCTAGAGAGAAAATATGAGTGTGTCACATAAAAAAAAGCAAGAGTCACTTCCCAGTCCCCTCCCCCATGAAAAGTACAAGTCAATTTGTCCAAACCCAATAAAGAAACTGTTCTTTCTTCGTGCATATTTCTTCATATTTCACTTTTCCTGGGTGTCGGGGTTTTCTTATTAGGTATATATTAAAATGATTAGGCTATTTTCAAATTTTGCAAATTAAATATTAAGTACTGATTTTTTTTAAAATTATGAATAAAAACATCTAAACTATAATTTAAAAAAAAATCAGTCTTTTTATTAATAGAGTTCAGTTTCCATTTTGTAATCGTTTAGCTTCTAGCAACATATATTAAAATGATTATTTTACAATCGCAAATGAAATATTAAGTACCAAACCAAAAAAATAAAAACACCTAAAAATCTAATAAAAAATATCAGTCTTTTTATTAATAGAGTTCAGTTTCCATTTTGTAATCGTTTAGCTCCTATTTTGAAAACAAATGAAAGAAATTCTTTAACAACGGAAGTTGGTGCATGTGAGTTCCCTTACTATACTGTTCAAGTACAGAGAAAAAGAAGTGAAAACTGTAAAATTTGCTCTTTTAGTTCACAAAATTAACGCAGGGGGTTGATTAGTAATAATATTAAAGAGAAAAACAAAGACATGTCACTAAAGACGAGACATTAGTCGCAAACTTAAAAATAGTTCGTCCCTATCTTTGCCTTTGGTCTCCCATCCAAGAACGTACCGGGCCCGACGTTGCTTACCCTAGGTGATATGGACAGCGATTCTAGCATGCATGCCTGAGGTCACGTGACCTTGTATTGCCGTTAAAATAATACTGAATCTTGTATCAGAGGTTTTAAAAAAAAAAAAGAAGATACAAATGAATACGTAATATTTCATTTAATAAACGCTCATAAAGGTTATATTCATATTATCACTACCACAAAACTTAAAACGGCTGGAATTTTTGAAAAACTGCAGGTACGATGGAACCTATTGCGGAAGTTTGTTAAAAGGAAAAGGTTATCGCCTGTCTTACTGGTTTCTCTACGTGCTTACAGTCCCACGTCGCATTTTCCCCCTTCCACTCCCTCCGCTCTTATGTAATACCAGTTTATTTCCACGTTCCGCCCTTTTTTTGTGCCCTACCCCGCTCCCTCTTCGCTGCATTTTTCAACTTTTCGTACTTTCCTTCTCCCCTCTTCTCTCCCGCTTCCACTCTTCACTTCCCTTGCTCTTCCTTTCTTAACGCTCGTTGGAAAGTTTGCCATGGATGGCCAGAAAACACAAGGTCTGTTTTCGATCTTGCTGGTGCCCGTGCGTCGATGTTGCGAGTAATTACACGGGTAGTGTCTGTCTGGGCGATCGAGCTGGTTCCCCGCTGGTCGATGTTGTGAGTACGGTATTGTCTGTGGGCGATCGAAATAGTTGATTCATGTCTAGTCATTTGTATACAGACGATGCCGCTTCAATGCGGCTTCTTTTAATGTTTATATACTTAGTCTCAACTGAAAGTACTTCATATTGATCAATTATCAAGTGGGCAATAATCACACAAAGGATGTTTACACACACGCCAAGTTGGTAAATCGAGGACACTTCAGATTGTCAGTGGGTTTAATTTTTATAGTGCTTTCAAGTCACTCACTTGTGGGTTTAATTTAAACTTACAAACATCAACGTATAAGCTGCTTCGGTTTATAAGCAGCGGCATCCTTTGAAGCCTTTGAAAACAACGTATAAGCCGCGGCTTATATTCCGAAAATTACGGTAGTATTTCCCCAGAAGATATTGAAAGAAATAAGTCTCAATGCAAAAGGTCTTAGTTATCATTGCAACAAGCATCAAATTCTTCCAAAATGATTGACATTTTCAATATTAGTGATATTCAAGGAACATACTGAGAGTCAATCATCATCTCCATGCAAAGAGTATATGGAAAGTTGAATATCATTCTGTTTAGGTCCTTCAAATATACTTTGTGAAATTATTTGTAACCTTAAATAAACTGTCATTTCTTAGCAAGAAGCAGTATTTCCAGTAAGCATTTTTCCAGTAGCGATTTACAGAGAAAGGATATTTTGTATCCGAGTATGTATACCGTAAACACTATAAAGAGGTCAGTGTTTTATCTCTCAAGCACTTTTTTGTACATGCATAATTACTAAAGTTGGGTCACCTGTTATAATTAAAGGGGGATGGCCCGATTTAAGGATATGAAGCTTTCATCTTGATAGATTGGCCTTCACTCCAAAACCCCATCTGTAAAGTTTTGCGCTGATATTTCAATCCGTTTTGATGCGAGAGCTAAAAACATGATTTTGTAATCCCCATAGAGTACTGTGTAAAATTAATATTGGTCGACCAAAATGGGGCACATTTTCGCTCATAACTTCCAAACCAAACATCCTTTGGCTCTAAGATTTCACAAGGTAAATGAGAAAAATAGTAGCTTTGTTCTGATACCAAAATGTTGACCACTTCCGGTAAAATCTGGGGATTCTGGGGACGAGTCTATTAACGATCGGACCATGGACCTTTAAAACCAGGCAAAGTTGGAATGTGCTTAGAACAAATGTGCATATACTTTAAAGAAATGACACAAATTCAAATGCCCTTACGAAAATTTATTAAGTTTCATAAAGAATGAGCAATTCTCATTATGTCTGGCTGTCTGTGCTAACTACAGCATATTTTGTAACATTATTTCATATTGTGCACTTTATTCTGGCATTGCTTGTGTGACGTATTTTCAGTCTCAGCCTTGCTTGTCTATTCTTAACAAAAAAAGCAAGTAAAACTCTTGTTAACTTGCTTGTCTATATGTCTCCTTTCATGCTTGGTCTTCCCCTTTTTCTCATTCACTTTCCATTTCTATTTCTCACTCACCCCTCCTTTCTGTGTGCGCGCGCACACACGCACGCACACTCACACTTTTTTGACACCATAGATTTTATATACTAATATATGTTTCTATGGGGGATGGGGAGGCTATGGTTTTTTTTTAGTGACGTGCTGTCTTTTTTTAATGAAATAAATTGCAATATTGCACTTTATTCCAATATTAAGGTAGGATCATCGGATAAATGGTCTTACAGAAAAATGACCATAAAATCAAAACCCCTGAATCAATTTAGTCCAAACTTGACTATGGTAACGATTGAACTTGCTCCAAATTTTTTGCATTTTCAAGACTGCATGATTTGTTTTAGTGTTTTTATTAATTTTTTTAAAATTCCCTAATTTTTACAATAAATAATTTTTCCCAGCCTAAATGGAAGGTGCTTTTAAGTTGAAACTTTTGGGATGTGTGTATAAACAAAATACCTAAAAGTTCACATTGGCTTTTTGGAATCAAGTGTTTAATTCTTTAGAAAAAAATATTTTAGGGAAAATTAAAAACACCTATTCAAATAGAAACACTCAATCTGCAAAATCTAACGTGAGAAATTTCTAAATTTGATTTCCTTTCATATGACACCTTATTCATCACCAAGGGAGTTGTAGTTTCTTCTAGGAAAAATTATGAAAAGTGGATATTTCTAGAAATCAACAAAAAAAATGTTGTTGCAATCACCAGTTCTTTGTTTTTGATGACACACATAAAAATAAAAAAATGTATGGATTTTGATATTTCTTTAACCATTAAAAACAAACACCAATCTTATAACTCATCAATTACTTGAGAAATAATTGAAATAAAATGTGTAGTTTTTCACAAAATTGCCCCATTTTGGTCATTTTCTGTACTGCCAAAATCAGCCCCTGTACAAAGTCTATGTGAATTTGAAAATGTATTACGTGACATATCTCTCAAACGCCTTTTTGGAAAAAATTAAAACTTGGCACACGTGTTTCTTTCACCAATACCAAAATTTCATGAGAATTTCAACAAGATCTGGGCACGAAGCCGTAGCCGATAATCCTACCTTAAAGGTGGTTGTTCCGATTTATGTGTATTGTGTTCTCTACTTGATATGAGAGCCTGGCACTTGCACATACTCCCCATCAAGTACCGTGGGAAACAAACTTGCGGTTTTGATGGTAGACGCAATAATGCATATTGCAAAGCCCTATTCAATACTGTGCTATTAAAAGTGGTTAACCACTAAAACGGCGGTTTTTTGTTTATATCTTGGGAATGAAATGGATTCGAGGGCTCAAATTTCAGGACGACAATGAGAAAAATACGGCCTTTCATCTGATATCAAAATCGATACTACTTCCGGGTAAATCAGGGGGTCCCAAAGACGATCGGAACACGCACCTTTAAGTAAATTAGAATGTCGGGCTGTCTATAAGACTAGCGACAAGATATTATTAAATATGTCACCACAAAGAAAAACCATCCCCATAAGACAATGTGTATAAGTACACACATACATACACACACACAAACACACACACACAATAAAAGCAAATAACAGCAGCTGTTCATCCAGTCCTCAACAGCCAGCTACTAATTGAAAGAATGCAATGCGTGATAGAGTATTGTAGTCACACTCATGCTAAGCTATTCGGGGTAGATTTCATTGGAAGCATATGTGCTATTTCACACTCCTGTGTCATCACTACTATATGTGTCTCTTTCTACTAATAACTACCGACAGGGCACATTTAACTCTTACTGTCGAAATGGTGGTTAAAGTCTCTACTCTGATGGCTTGTGGAGACACTATCTTAAAGACAACACCAAGATGTTGCTATGAGGGCACTTTCTTTGATGTCATTTTGGCCTCCACAATGTCTTCTCTTAGGTTTTTTTGTTCTTGTGGAAGTGCATTATATTGTACGACTACCACATTAGTCGTGACGAAAGTCGATTAACTGAACATGGGTGAAAAGGCACTGGCAATGAATCAACCAACCCCGGAGAGTTGTAATAGGCTAATCAAATGGTTGACGGCATCCCAAGAGGTAGACTATACATGTACAAAATGAGGAAACCACACTCCTCCATTTGAGAATGTCACCTAACAATGTGTGCCGCAGAAAGTGAGGTCAAACACCGGGTGTGACACCCAAACATCCTAAATTCTCACAGACTAATAAAGCAGGCTTCCCTTTTTTCTGTGTGCACTTGCCATCTCTGTGAGCCGTAGATTTGTGTGAGAAGATCGATTCCCATGAAGTGTAGAAGAGCTTTTTCGTAACCCTAACATTGCTGAGTTGCATAAAACTCCTTGTAGGTGTGTGTGTGTGGGGGGGGCTAATAGCATACAGGGTGGTTGCAATGGTGGACCTAGATGGTGCAATGATGGCTCTATTGCCCCCTCCCCACTGAAAAAAAATCAACAATGACACTTACGGTTACCATAAAAGACATATTTTTTGGTGTTGCCTGCCTTAAGGCATAGGGATCACTTTGTCCACTGTTGTCTGTTGTTGGTGGTGTGAAAAAGGGTTAACATTTGTCTGTAATATCTGCATACTTAAATGGATTTAAACCAAACATGAGTCATAGGTGCAACATGGGATCCTCATTTATATTTGAGGTCAAAGGTCACATACCAGGGTCAACGGTCATGTGAGGTCTAATTGTTGATGTAGTCTGTTGTGAAAAAAGGGTTAACATTTGCCTGTAATATCTGTATACTTCAATGGATTTAATACTTAGGTCATAGGTGCAATATGGGATCCTCATTTCTTGATGATGTCAAAGGTCTCATACCAAGTTCAAAGGTCATTTGAGGTCAAGTTGTAAGATGTAAATGTAAAATTGACCGCAATTGAAAAGTTGAAGTACAATTGGAACCCAACTTGGTTTATGGATATTACATGCAAACCCTCATTTGTTTATGAGGTCAATGGTCATAGGTCATATGAGGCCAATCATTCACAAACCACGACAGCATGCGACGTAAGATGTGCAATGACTGCGATATTTGTTACATATTTGTAGTGAGGAAAACTTGACATGACACCTTGTGTGATTAATTACCTGATCATTGTGACCAATCTGGTATGGTATTATAACCTTCACAAATGAAACAGTCCACTCATGCATTAATTTCATTGAATTTCAAGCAGAGCTGTTATAAAGAAAAATGGTTCACCTCAAAACAACATGTGCTTTTTTTTTTTGGGGGGGGGGGTTCTGAAATAGAAATTTACTCAAATCCCCTGAAAATTCAGGAAATTTTGGTCAGAAAATACTGCATCAAAATACAGATATTAATATTGAAAGTCCTGATTACTACACAAATATTTTCACCAATATCTCCCATTATATTCTCTCTACTTTCATATATTCTTATGGGTGTACAACTGTTAAATTTTGGCAAGGTTCAGTGGCATGCTGTAAATAGGGCACAGATAAATAAATACAAATAAATTAAAAAAAAGAAGCTTATGCCCAACATAATAAAATGTTGGGAGACATGATTTCCAAGAGCCCCATCATGCTTTCTTTGCAAGACTCATCTGCCTGGGGTAAAAAAGTGTGTATGTGTTTGTATTGTTTTCTTATATCATGCGGTGCAACCGCATAATATATTGCCTTCTCTCGATTTCTTTCTTTCTTTCTTCTTTGTTTGTACCTTGCTTCAAAATGCTACTAGTGCCAGACGTTTGGTCAGATTGTAACGAGAATTGATCACAAGAACCCCTGACCCAAGGTTCATATATACGGTGTTCACACCCTTTTCCCTACTTCTCCCACAGTTCGCATGTGCTATCAATGCCATTCGGTCACAGTAATTGCCAGATGCCTGGCCTTATGGCTTGTTCACAGATTTTCAATCCAAAGTCATTTAGGGGTCAAAAAGGGGAAATCTCTCTAACCCCTCTTAATATTTCAAAATGCTACTAGTGTTACACGGTTGGCTTGATCTGAACCAGACTTAGTCAGAATAACCCTTGACCCAAGTGCCATACAGGATGTTCACAGATTGGGGTCAAGTTCATGCAGGGGTCATTACAGGTCAGTCATGCTTACCCTCCTTTTTGCTGTTTTCTGCCACAAATCAATTGCTATAATCACTAGAGTTGGTCAGAATAACTGCTGACCCAAGGCCCATATGAAATGTTTCCCAGATTGGGGTCAAAGGTCACATAGGGGTCATTACAGGTCACGTCGCTCTTACCCTGCTTTATGCTGTTTCTGCCACAAATCAATTGCTATAATCACTAGAGTTGGTCAGAATAACTGCTGACCCAAGGCCCATATGGGGTGTTCACAGATTTGGGTCAAAGGGCACGTGGGTTGATTAAAGGGGCATTCTTTGAAAATCTTAAAACCCTTCTCATGCCACATATCAATTGCTATAATTACCAGCCTTGGTCAGAAGAACTGCTGATGCAGCCCAAATAATGCGTACACAGAATGGGGTCAAAGGCCACGTGGGCAGCAATTTGTCATCGCATGATATACTCATGCTTTCTAAAGCACAATCGCTTTCTAGTTTTCCTTTTTTTTTTTAATTTTGTAAATGAGTCTTAAAAGACTTTAATCATATTCTATGCCCAGGAGATACTTTGTGGCAAAGGGGATCTCAGCTTTGGGGCTCAACATTTGGCTTTTGGTCAGCTGTTGGAGTTTAGCTTTGTGTCAGCTGTTATACAAATATTGAATGCCTAAGAGTGTGATAGTAAAAAATATCATGAGGTCAAATTTTGACTTTTCCATCTCACGAGGCGAAGCCAAGTGGAATAGAACTGTCAAAATTTGACCGAATGATATATTTTTACTATTACACGAATACAGGCAGTCAATACTTGTTTTATATCGTGATATCACCTGGTTTCTTTTCAAGCCATGTGATCACATGGCTCAAATCACTGTAATCATGGTATGAGTTTTGGCCTTATGTCAACTTTGGGGTTTTGGCTTTATGTCAGCTGTTGGGTTTTGGCTTTATGTCAGCTTTTGGGTTTGGCTTTGTCATTTGTTGTGTAATGAATTTATGTCAACTTTTGGTTTTTGGCTTTATGTCAGCTGTTGGATTTAGCTGTCGGATTTTGGCTTCATGTCAGCTGTTGGGTGTTGACTTAATGTCAGATTTGGGGTTTTGACTTTGTCAGATTTTGGGTTTGGCTTTATGTCAGATGTTGTGTTCAACATGGGTTCCTTGCTCACTGACTGTATATAGTTCCAAACGTTATCTGTAGCCCTCCTTCAACAACTAGCGCAAATGTAGAAGTCCACCAAAATACTTTTGACCAGTAAAATTTAAGGTATTAAGAATTTGAATTTGGTATATAGCTGTTTGAAACCGTGAATTAAACAATCTACAAACTGCTCTAAACTATAAATATTAGGATAAATTTTTAACACCAAGATAAAATCTACTGCTATACACTCTTCCTCAACATGTAAAAGTAGTATTTTGTTAATTATTTACAAAAATCTATTAGTACTTGAATATTGTGAAATAGCCACATGAATTGATTTCTGTGGAGAGAAAAGGTTCAATTACATTTTGATGACCAGTCTGAAGAGAGAGATTTTGAAAAACCCTGTGACACATGAAAATGTAGGTTGTTTGCCTAACTCTTGAAGCCAAATGTAGTACAGTTGGCTTCAGGCAGGAGAAGACAAATACACAGTCCCATTAAGTAGACAATAATGAGTGACAAGCCTGGATAGCACGCAATGTATAGCGCCTGGAAATTTGATTTTAATAAATAAAAATCAAAAACCTAAGTAAGTGTTTGAACTTTTTGGGGAAATACAAGCCAGCAGCATGTGGCCATGGTACATGCATGCAAGCATGCACACACTTACACACACATGCACACACACACACACACACACACAC
Organism: Ophioderma brevispina; assembly: GCA_023653785.1. Taxonomy (NCBI): domain Eukaryota; kingdom Metazoa; phylum Echinodermata; class Ophiuroidea; order Amphilepidida; family Ophiodermatidae; genus Ophioderma; species Ophioderma brevispina. Next base: position 23,878 of record JAMKCH010043925.1, on the reverse strand, counting down.
ATGCATATGCTCACACACATACACACTATCTCTCTCCCCTTCTCTCTCTCTCTCCCCTTCTCTTTCCTCTTCTCTCTCTTCATCCCCATCTCTCTCTCCCCTTCTCTCTCCCTCTCCTTCTTTCTCTCCCTTCCCATCTCTCTCTCCCTCTCCTCTCTCCTCCCCATCTCTCTCCCCTTCTCTCTCTCCCCTTCTCTCTCCCTCTCCTCTCTCTTCCTCCCCATCTCTCTCCCCTTCTCTCTCTCCCCTTCTCTCTCCCTCTCCTCTCTCTCCCTCCCATCTCTCTCCCCTTCTCTCTCCCTCTCCTCTCTCTTCCTCCCCATCTCTCTCTCTGTTGCTCCCACACACACTTGTTCTCTCCTCTTGCCTCTCGCACACCCTCTCTCACACCCTCTCTCTATTGCTCTTTTGCTCATCGCTCTCTTCTCTCCCTTTCCGTGTTCTCTCCTTTCTGCTCTCGCTTTATTGTTTTTTTTTTTTTTTTCCTTTTTCTTGGTAGCCTGAAGGTACTCAAGTGCTGCCTGTCACACTTGAAATATTACTGTCCAGTCAATAGACCAGTAATTTGATGTTCAATACAAATTTAATGTGGTGCTTGAGATCTGTTGAGTTGGTAGGCTGCCTAATATATCTACCTTGCAAACATGTCATGCCTTTTATTGCACTAATTATGTCATTTATATTACAGGTACACTAAAATACATTTAGCCTCATTCCAACCATCATTCAACCTGGTGACTTTGAAAATGTAGTACAAAGAGAAAATTTCACACTGCAGTCTACTTTTAGAATTTGTTGTGAACTACAGAGTTTGTATAAAAAATTTAGATACATTAAAGGGGGAGTGACCTGATTGACAACTTCATCCTCTACTGCACCGCATCAAAATTGAGATTTTGGTAAATAGAAGAAAGCTCATATTTTTCTCAACCCCAGTAAAATTTTAGGTTTGAGAAATTGTTACGAACAAAGAATTAATAGCTACATGGTCAACCACATATACCGATATACGGGCCATTGCATTACACATTTTGCTTCAAACATCAAACTACCGGAGCAATTTAGCTAAAAAAAATGGGAATATAGTGTTTTTGGTGATATGACACAATGTGAAGTGAAAAACATGGTATGAAAAAATTGGACATTTAATATTATAATTTTGTGCATCTAGTTTTGATCCTTGGAAACTGTGCAGTGTTTTTTTTTAATGGAACTTGCACAGGAACATTGGTGGGTCAAGGAGCCTACTAGGGATGGTTTTGCAAAAGAGATCAAAGGTCAAGTAGGGGTTGGCTCATCCTGGGTCACTGATTGTGCTAGTTAACTTTTGCATTTGGAAGTGGTGCAAAAATAATTTGTATAGTTATGCTATGTTAGTTATGCAGTTGTATTATTTTTTTCTGTTTTGCTCACAGCTTTCTATTCAGCATTTTGATCATCGTATGCTGAGGCATGTAGAAACCAGAGACCACAGTGGGCTAAGACTTTGGCGTGTTCCTCTAGACGGGGATACAAGAACCGAGGAGAAGCTGGAGGAAGACAGGAATGACACAGAGGATGACGAAAAGAGGAAGTGGGACATTGAAGAAATGAAACTTGAGACGAGCCCTGGCGAGATACGATCTCAAGATGTGGTTGAGACGTCTGTCGAGGAAACCGCCCAAGTTAAGGTTGGTAACGTAACTGTAGATGATGAATCGGGCCCAGAAGCCACTGACGGCAAAGATGAGGGAAGTTTGCAAAAACGTTTGCAGTGGTCACACAAGAAATTGCAGGCGATGGTTGGCGTTTCCAGCGAAGTTGAGCAAATACACAACGTGAGGGATGAGGGCGTGCTAAGTGTCACTGAGGCACAGAACATACCCAGTATTGATGTAGTTCATCTTGATGAAAGCTCAAACTTAGACAAGGACATTGAACCCATTGAGGGAAGCGAACAAACAAACAGTAAATGCAAAGATTTAGCGGAGGGAGATGAATTATTGCCAACAAAGTAATTACACTAGTAGGGAATTAGGTAGGGATTCGAGGGAAGTGGTTGAAACTCACAAAGAAGGGGTAACGGAAATTGATTCAAACCAACAGGTAGCAACTGATGAATCAAAGGGATCTAGTGCACAAGTAGAGCAGGTCAGCAATCAAAGACCATTATCCCCTACTGAGATGCAGGACATGAGTGATAAGTGTTATGAGGGCAGCCAGAGTGAGCTAGCGGTCCCCACTGAGACGGGAGGAAAAACTCACAAACGCAGCTCCTCTAATGTTACACTAGAAGAGATGGCCGCTATGGCCATGGATATGAGGAAAAACGCAATTGCTTCAGGGGCGGAAGAGTCGCCGCAGCACGGGGACGAACGCAGAGTCGGGTTTGCCGAAGCACTCAGCGCGTCCCCTGGTAACGAGAGGGGTGTGGATGTGGGTACCGATACTAGCAGCCCGGCTAAGTCTGACAGGGGTGTGGATGCGGGTACCGATACTAGCAACCCTGCGAAGTCTGTTGATGCACCCTTGACGGACTCGGATGTGGAGAATATGGAACCACTGTTCTCAGATTAATGCCTAGCCATTGTATAGTTTAACAGTATTCAAGATGCATGTAGATAGATAAATGATACATGATACAAACTTTGTTGTAGTGATTGTAATTATGCATGCAAAATGTGCTAACAGCTGTCCATTACCAAAAAATGATCAGGTGAAGATGGCATGTATTGAAAATGACAGATTATGAAAGTATATACTGACCATATACTGACCCGTGTATAATAATAGTAATAATAATGCAGGCATTTATATAGCGCTCTTACAAGGATAAACCAAGTACATTGTACCACACCATTAGAAAACTGTAACTTGTAAAAGGTTCTAAATTTGGAAGTCACAAAGGCCGTATGTGTGGTACTGTAGACCAAGACATTCTCGATGCCAGATTTGGGTAAGATTCAAGCTTTATCCCACCCAAAAAATTGTAAGGTATTGCTAGCTTCAACAAGGGTGGGACTGTAAACGGGTCAGTAGAGTACATGGTCATCTTTAAAGAGGCACTACCCATTCCTCAGCCTCGACCCCACGACTCACTCCATCAAACCTGAGATTTTGGTATCATTAGAAAGCTTGTATTTTTCTCACCTCCTGTGCAAAATATTTTGGCTGGATTCTTTTCCATTATAATGCTGCAAGCTAAAATATGGGTAACCCATGGGCTTTTGTTATGTTATACATGTAATATACCACTCACATTAATCCAGTATGTCGGATTGGGGAAAAAATTGAATTAAGGTGTTCGTGATGGCCTTTCTTCCGAAACACAGAAAAATATACAATGTAATCAGATGGAGCACCTTTAAGGTGCAACAAGAGATTTCACATAAGTTGTAACTGAAAAATGTGAAAATTCTGATTTTTGCACTGATGTTAAAGCTTTCTATCAAAAATAACCCCATATGAAAGGATTAAGCTGAGAATTATTTCTTTGGTAGAAAATTGTGAAATTTCTAATTTCCTATAAGAGCAAATTGGAAATTCAGCCTATGTTTTATATTGAAGTATAAGCATATGAAATCACCTTTTTGTGGGCCGCCAGCTATAGCTGGCAGGACCACTTAGCAATCCGTTGTGCGTGTGTATGTGTGGATGTGTGTGTGTATGTGTGTGTCACAAATTGTTAAGTTTTTTTAAAATTGACCTCAATTGAAAAGTTTAACTTCAATTGGAACCAAACTTCTGTCATAGGTGCACAATGGGATCCCTCATATGTTGATGAGGTCAAAGGTCATGTTGAAAGGTCAAAGGTCATGTGAGGTCAAGTTGAAAAATGGGCTTAAAATGTAAAATTGATCTACATTGAAAACTTGAAGTTCAATTGGAACCAAACTTTTGTCATAGGTGCACCATGCGATCCATCATATGTTGATGCGATCAAAGGTCAGTGCCAGGGTCAAGGTCATGGGGCGGCCAAAAACAGCTTATATTCTTGAATATAGCGAGCACGAAAGTCGAGAACCGCGGAATTCTAGTTGTTATGCTTTTAAGACATTTCTGTAGCCATTAAAGGTAAGAAATCTATTTGTTGTCTAATCCAAATGAAAACAAACTATGACAGAAAATATGGATCCGCGAAATCTCTTCATGCAACCTTAATTAAAAGCTGTTAACATGCTCAGAAGTGCATTGCAATAAGACCAGTAAATTATTGCAAATCAATTGGGATTTTAAGCGGTAAGTACTTAATGTCACCATCCATCACTATTCACTAATATTCAGTGCACTTAGGACCATGCTCCTTAAAGGAAATATGTAATGATTCTGAAATTGGAACAATTTGGTAGGAGGGACGCGTACGTTAGAAAGTAGAATTACATATACATCGAAATTTAAGTTGAAATGTTCCACATTGGGTTGAGTATTTTGCCCTTAATTTCCGCCCAATAGCGTCACTCGAAAACGATCCGACAAATCCACATCGCAGGCAAATGGTACGTCAAAGTGATGACCATTCAATCGCATGTGTGCACTTTCCTATTCGGCTGAACTGCAAGGGGGGTAGGACAGCCATCCTAACAGCAATAGCCTGAATTCAAATCGGTATCAACATCCGGGGTGCGACTCGAGTGCTAGTCCTTCAAAGACCTTAACGGTAGGAGGCGCTATTACGCGTATCGGAAGCGTTACACTCAGATTTGCTAAAGTCGAGCCTGGTCAGAATAGTTAAATCTAAAAATGACCGTTATGGAAATATCCCAATTTTGAGCGGGGTTAATCCACTAACCCCGACGATTTGAAGTCAATCATTGATCCCTTTATGTATCATGATATTACTAAGATGTATTGAAATAGGGTTAAGCAGGAATTTTGTTGTAATGAAACTGAGACCCAGGCTACCATAGTAAATGCACGTAGCAGATTCCACAAATTACCGTTTGGAAATCCCCAATTTCCAAATCGAGCAGGTCGTGTCCTAAACAGCCCCCCCCCCCTGTTGGAACTGCGATCGATGTGTTTTTATATCAAATAAAATTAAAACCACAACTAAATGAAACAAAATAATGTCATTCTGTAACTTATTTTCAAATGTTTATTATACTTTCATTAATCCATCCATAACAAGTGGTTCAAGCAATGACAAAAAAAATACCCAATTCGCGTCAACACGATGTTTTGGTCATCCCTTTGACGTCACAAGGAGAGCAAAATTGGCGCTTTCGGATCAATGACGCATGGCGAAAAATCCGCCCGTTTCCTTTTCCTTGCGTATGTCAAAAAAGCAAAAATAAAATGCTCTATTTTGGTTAATTTTTACATCAAATTGGTATTATTTTTTTTCGGGAATTTGTGCTGTATGTACATATATTTTATAATGTAAGTCAACTGAGCTTGAACAAAAATCTTGAAACATAATTTCCTTAAAGGTGGGCAACAAGAGATTTCAAATATGTAACAGGTGTCCCAAAAAAATGTGAAAATTCTGATTTTGGGACTAATGTAAAGCTTAATATCAGAAATGTAACCGCATCTGTAAGATTAAGCTGAGAACTGTTTCTTCTTCTTTGGAACAAAAATTGGTGAAATTCTAATTTCGTATATGGAGCAAATTACAAATTCAGGCCTATGTTTTCTATTGAAATATAAGCATATACAATCACCTTTTGTTGTCATTTTAAATTATTTCTGTGACCAAATACAAGGTAGGAATCTATTGAGCATGCTAATCTATTGAAATCACTACATATCACCAAGAAAATATAGACGACTTGAAATTCTCGTTCAGGCCCGTAGCCAGGAATTTATGGTGGGGGGGGTGCCGGAGTTGCCAGAAGCGGACCTTTTGGCGTACCAAATTTTTTTTTCGGCTCGCTGCGCTCGCCGGTTTGACCCAAAATTTTTCATCTTCGGCTCCAATTCTGAAGGGGGGGGGAGAATTGTAACATGACATCGTCATACATTGAGAAACATTATACTAACACCACTAACGCGTAATGCAATTGTTACAAGCTGCTTAGGTCATTAGTCATTCGTAACATAACCACAACCCTTAAAAAACCATAATTTTTAGCAACCGCAACATTTTACTTGACAATACGGACCCTTCAAACATGGCAAGGCGGACTTCAACATCCATAAAGCGTACCTTTGTCATTTTTGGGGGTGCATCGCACCCCCCTGGCTACGGCCCTGCTTTCGTTGCACTTTAAAACCTCAAGCTTGCTTGGTCAATTTTGATTTTAAAGATATTTTTGTAAAGGTATCAGTACTTAACCATTTATTTCCCCAGTAATGGAAGAAGCTTTTTGCAAATTTCTTTTTTTTTTCATTGATTGTAACTTTCTACTTGTGCCCATTCATTTCAACTGAAGAAGGATATGTATTTAGGGGTCACGTCCCCTGTGTATCTAGCACTTGTATGTTCCTGATGGAACAAGTCGGAGATATTTTTAGTTGATCGTCATACGAACTCAAATTGAAACAGAATTATGTAATCAATAGTTACCATTTTAAGTTAACTTACCCCTTATATACTCCTCACAAAATTATTTGATTATGGCTGTTGCTTTAAGGGTTTGACCTGTGACTGTTTACGCTCAATGCTGTTTTTGAGCTTTGAGCATTCATTTTAGCACCCACTGCCGGCGACAAAGAAAGAATTTGCATTTTGGCTGTGCGAAGGTTCCACGCACAGATACCAGTGGCTCTCTGTGCTTTTCGTTTGCATTTATTCGTGCAAAGAATTAAAAAAAACAAAACAATCACGTCAGTCGCGCATCCCTACGCCCACGTTCAGGTGCACCTCCTTTATGCAAGCGTTCACTGCTTTGCTGCTACCAAATGTGCCGCGAAACTTCTCTTGCGGCCCAACGTGGAGCCCAAATTGTTAAAAAGACTCAAATTTGAGTTGGTTTAGGTATTTAATGGAAAAAGTAAGTCAGTGACCCCTGCTTTTTATTTCAAAATTGTGAAGAACAACATTGGGACCTCAACATAATTAGAAATTTAAAAAAATTTGATCTAGTAGTTTTTATTTTGTAGGTGATCTAAACGTCAAATTTTTTATTTTTCCCATAGACTTGCGTGGTTTAAAAAGCGACAACATACCTTTTTGTTTTGGCTATAGCTCAAAAACAAAAGTCGGTGACTCCCATTTTTTATATCATGCAGATTCTTAATCAGCCCCATTGTAAATATCATATATGTGAATTCTGGAAAATTCTATCGAGTAGTCACTAACACGTCAAACCCCTTAAAAACAAATGATCAAATACCCCTGTGGTATTAGATTTTGAAAATTCTCTATGTTATGACATTGATTTTAGTGTCATTTATTACTCAATTTCTTGTTGTGTCATCTACAGGTTGGCACATGGCGATTACTTTTGTAGTGTGCGTGGCAGATGACTGTGTGGTAAAAATGTCAACCCTGTGTTATTGGACTTGCTAATCTTGTGCACATTAACCAATTAACTTTATATTTAATACAGTAGAAACATGTTGTTGACCCTTACTATTTGACCTTATTTGCATATTTGTCATGATAATGAGTTCATTTGCAAATTTTTTCAAGTTGTCTTACTCAGCTGAAACTCGGTGAAAATAACCTTATGTATCAGGTGAGCATAAAAGCAAATCAAAGTGAGGTCATCCAGGGTTAAAGTTCACCCAGAGGTCAAATGTTTCATGTTTATGTGCACCATTTGAAAACTGGGATGTCAGGTGACACGTTCTGGGAATGCTCTATTTTTCTTCATGCTGCATCAAAATCTTGAAATCTCAAAAACTGAACTCACTCCGTGTTTAGTGGGAGCATGTCACGCATATATGTAAAGGAAAGTCATTTTCACAAAAGCGATCAGAATTGGATATCTACGTTGACGGAAAAGTGGCTTTTAAAGCCTCCCTGCCATTAAGTATAGCAATCAGTAGCCATTATTTGCACGCAATGCTTATGCAATGCAAGTAACTTTGTACTTTCACATATACGCCAGAAATGTGCCATTTACTGCAAATTAAGACCTAGCTTGCGTAGACCACAGTTTAATTATGCATGATCCATCCCCAAAATAGCGATATACTTGACTCATGAATAGCTAGCTTACAGTAATACCTCTCTATCATCTCCTTATACCAATTATTTTCCTCATAGATATTTCATGAGAAACCCCAGGCAAGGTCTCTCTTTTTTTCAACTACACCTCTTAATGTCAGGGACACACTGGTAGACTAAAATCATTCAAGCTACACCGAGGAAAGAATCCCTTGAAAAACGGGAAGTATTTTCTACAGACCGTAACTATTTGAAAATTAACGTAGCAATTTTAGTGTGTATCATTAGCTAATGGCGGTAAATTGCATTATGTCCTGTCTCTAGGGACTCCAGGTTTGTACAGTTGAATATCATGTTGGTCATTTCTCTTTGCATAATTTATTACATGCAGAGTTTTTTTCCCTGGGGAGGGAAATAACATGCGTTCAGACGTAACATTATTTCATACCACTGACTGGAGTCCTCCCGGAGGTGTAAATGTTTAGTTAAAAATAACCTAACAAGAGCAGCTCATCATCAGGGTCATCAAGGTCTGTAGAGTGCTTTATATTTAATGAGATTTATCAGACTTTCACATTTCCTTTTACCCTGTATTACTGCATATATTCTATCCACCAATCCAGATAGTTTTGCCTGATAATTAAAGGTGCAATGAGAGATTTTGTGGCAACCAAATATTATGTCATAATAGTAATTTCATATAGATTAGACACTCAATAGATTTCTTACCTTGTATTTGGCTACAGGAATGTCTGAAAAGAGAGGAAAAAGGCAATTTTGATTTGCTTATATTTCAATAGAAAACATAGGCTGAATTTTGTATTTGCTCCTATATGAAATTAGATATTTCACAATTTTTGTACCAAAGAAACATTTCTCAGCTTTATCCTTTCAGATGGGGATATTTTTAATTTTGAAAAGCTAATAATACTTCATTTCAATAAATTAAAAAAAAAAAAACTTTTTAGGGACACCTCTTATGTGAAATCTCTTGTTGCACCTTTAACATGGCATTTTGATTTCAATCACATGTTAGCTAGCATGGCAGAAGATAGTCTCATTTTCTGCATGGAATAAGAGACAGTATACTAGACAGTGTTGCCAACAACAATTTCGTTAGGTGCGGCACTAGATTGCAAAAAGTAGCCCAATATTTACCTTAACCATTGGTTTCCATGGGACAAAAAATTGCCGCTATCTGACCGCTGAAAATAGAACTTAGGATGCACTTTTTTATGTTCAAAAGTAGCCAAATGGGTGGTTAAAACGTGGTGTTGGCAAAACTAATACCTGATTCACCACTCACTATGAGTTACAATGTGCTCATCCACTAAGGACATAGTTCAGTGGATTGTACTAGTACATACATTGACATGAACTTACTTTGTGTGATCTGGGTATCATGATTATACCAAAAACCAGGGGGTGTATTTTCTAAATACATTGGTGAATGAAAGCTACTGAACTGTGCCAAGGGAATTGAGATTTTACTAGCTCATAGTGACTGTTTAGCCTTTGAGGCAAGTGCCAAAGGTCATTGGACCTCAAGCATTATTTCAGATAGGTAATATAGGGTCACAATTATAATCATTGATTTGCACTCAACTGTACACAGAACTGGCCTTGGATGTAGCTCCTGTGTTGCTCTTTCAATACCTTCACATAAATAAGAGCTAGTCCAGACAGCAGTGGAATCTAGTATAGTAACATGTGATGTTGTCTTCCAGAATGCCATGTAACCACTATCACATGTTAATTTTCTTATTTAAAGCCACCAATGTCAGTGATTTTCTTGACCAGATTGAAATAAAATTTATAAAAACCTGGTATTGGTATCTTGGAACAAGCCTGCATGCATGTTCTCGTAATAAACTGTAAATAGTAAAAATGAATCATAGAAAGCCCAAATCTGCCATTCATGATAATGGGGATGAGATATACTTTGATTACCACTAAATAGGTGGGCCTTCATCAGACAGTGCAAACTGATATGCAATAATGTAGGTGAGAGGACATTGAAAGAGACGCAATGTGTATATTTTGCTTGTCGCGTGATTCTGTGCAAATGTTTGAGTATATTTGGTTTTCTTTTACAAGTAGAAGGATTAAAACAAACCATTCCCATTTATTTAATGGTAATCAAAGTATAGTGTATGGACACATTAGCATGATAGTCAGAACAATATGCATGCATAGCTATATGAATGGTCAACGCTGTCGTAATTCTCGCAATTCGCAGTACGGTGTGCCACCAGCAGTTAAAGGTGCATTTCATGATTCCAGCACCTTCTGTTTTATCCATTGTTCACTAGATATCCTTCAGAAAAGATTGTTAACAAAATTTGAGTTGATCCCAATCTTGCAGTTTTGTGTTATGAGCAATTGTTTGTTTTCCACTGTCCCATAGGCCACTGTCTGTAATTTCTGTCCGTTTATGGACAGAAAATACATAATTGCGAATTACTTACAGATATGACTGAATTTGCACATAAGATTAGGTACACATGGATTAGTAAGGCTAACGGATCAGATGATATGAAAATCTCAACTTTTGTAGGTAAGTCGGGGGACGAGACTGTGGATCACGAAATGCCCCTTTAACCTTTACCAGTCCATTTGTTGACCGCAAGGGTCGACCCGCCGTCCAACTTCCATTGGATTATCACGCAAGTGGTGTGGTTATTATGTTGAAACTGCTCAACGAAAGAGTTTGTTTGATCAAAAGACATCAAAGGGTTTATTTATTGTAAATAGCCATATTAGTGTGTATCCGCATGCAACCGACCATTATATTGGACAAATTAAATGACCAGTGATGTGTTCCTGTGTAATGTTTGTATTACGCGGGCTCTAGATGTGGAATTTTTCCCATGATGCATTGGGAAAACATCGCCTCACCGAGGCAGTCATTGGCGGCCCACCGTATTACGAACTGTAAGAATTACATTATCTGGATTATGTATGATGTTTTATAAATGACATGGCCTGCTCCGATTGAAATGACTTTATATGGATATAATTTATCAATTTGAAATGTAAATTGGTATGCATCAAAAAGGGAGGAAAATAACAGATAGTGCCTTTAACATGAAGTCTTTATCATCAGGGTTCTTCAGACTTTGAGAAGGCTTTACATTTAATGGAATTTATCATCAGAGTTCCTCTTTTTGCTTCACCCTGTATTACTGCATATAATCCAACAATCAATTCAAATAGTAGTGCTGGATAATTAACACAATATAATTAGCACGGCAGAAGATATTCTCATACTCTCATTTTGTGCATGGATTAAATGACATTAAGTAATATGTGATGTTGACCTCCAGAATGCCAAGTAACCAGGTTATGAATATTGCATGTTATTTTTCATGTTCTATTACAGCATTTTACTGCAATTTTTTTTTAAAAACAATCGTTTAGGTGGTGTTGTTTATTTAACATTAGCCAACAGCAGTCAAATTATTTTTTCCAAATGAAAATTTATCAGAAAAGGAAGAAAACAGCGGTGGTCAAAGATATCAATCTCCATGCAATTAATGTGTTGAACTTAGTGTCCATAAAGACAGTAATGACTAAAATATCCAATTTGTGCTTGTTTGGTTGGTTTTGGTCTTATCACTTGCAGAGTGTATTAGGATACCTAGTTGTTACAGACACAAATATGATTTCTATTGATTTTTTTAAATGTTTGATTTAATAAGATATATCACCGACAGTCCCTTTTAAATCTCACCATTCAATCAAATTGCAGAAAAACCTTCAATTCCACCCTTCAAATTGTATGACAGGTACCAACTACAGACACATTGATCATGATCCGTAGTGTGACATTGAAATTGGGTTTTAGGAAATGCCATACAAGCTAATAAGCTAATTACCATCTCACATACAAAGGTGAACCATGTTGATAATAGGCACTTCCGCCATAGTTTTCAAGATCACCAATACAACAGGTGCAAGTGTAATTGTAATGGTATAAGCTCTCAAGGATCATTGTTTATGAATTAAGACTGACTTAATAATCCCCAACTGCCTAGAGAGTGTCTTGCCTTCACTGACAGCTTGCATAGTTGTAAATGTTCCCCCAACTGCTACTTTCTAATTTGTGGTTGTCATTATGGTATGCTATTGTGCAAAAAATATCTCCCCTACTATTGTGCCTCTGAAGGCTTGATAAGGAATGTTTCAATGATGGTCCATTTCAGTGGGGTCCAACGATTGCAAGCAATGTTTTAATTGAAATGCTGACACCTTATTGTCTGTTTCGGGTCCGTTCAAATTTAACAAAGCGGTCACAGGTTATTCCACTCACTTATTTCAGATTAATATAGGGTGGTCAGCAATGTAAGTGCATTGTCAAAATCGTAAACCAGGATGTATAGAGTCTGTGGGCTGAAAGTTTCGGGTCCTGGGCAATATTCTTGGCCACAGGTGAAAAATGCGCCTTACCTTGGTGTAAGATATTCATGAGTTAGACTAGAGTAAAGACTCTTTTACGGAATAAAGCTGTACAATCCTTGTAATCCTTTGATCCTCTTATAGAAGATTTCATGCTAGGCTAATTTCATGAGGTCTTACATAGAGGATGAACCGAAAAATGCGCCTTACCCATGATACTTAGCAGCTTGGTTCCAAGTCACTTGTTAGCATGCTCACGTAATCATTGCACATCAAAGCACACTAACAACCTACTTAGCCAACAACAAAACACCCACAGTACACACAAATGTTAATTTTGTAATTATAAATTTGCACAAAAGCTAACATGTTAGTGCCCTACATGGTACACTGCACATGAAAGGACTGGTTATCCATAGCCAGTCTATAATAACATCCTTGGTCCATTTCTTGCTTCAATGATTATGAACTTTCATATGCACCTCTCATCTTTGGAATTCTTATGTCAATACAAAGTAAAAGAAGTGGGGTCTTTCTAAGGATGTGCACATGTGGTCCAGTGGATATGACTGCCGACTCATGATCCAAAGTTTGTGGGTTAGAGCCCCACTGCGGCCAATGTGTTGTGCACTTTACCTCGCTTGCCTCGTCGACCCAAACGATATTTGGGTAGCTGTTGTGGGGAATATTACAATATAAGTGCTGATAGGATTGTGCGCTTGGCCAGCTGCCGGGCTAGATGAAGCGAAATGATTGTGACGATTTCCTGATGGCAGCATAATAATAATAGGCAACAGTGCCGTAATCTTGTAGGAATGGCGCTTTATAAAAGCCATAATATTATCCCCCCCCCTTTATTGTCTTGGTAAGAACAGGAAAGGTGGGTAGTTGTCAGTCACTTTAGTACATGTTGGGACAGAAATCAATATGAAGTGGAAAACAGACACAGATCCATTACTGTTTGGACCTTGGGCAAGTGTCAAACATCATTCACTATGCGGTAAGGCATGCTCTCTACCAAGGGCTCAGTTCAGTAGCCTTGCATGGGCACATGTTAACAGCAGCTGACCATGTTAACAGCAGCTGACCATGTATGCTCTGGGTATCATAAATCATACTAAAAAACCAGGGGTGTACTTGCTCAATACACTATTGAAATGAAAGCTATTGAACTGCGCCATGGGAATTGAGATTTTATTAGTGATTGGACCTCAACCATTATTTCAAATAGGTAACAAAGGGTTGCAATATTGTACCCAACCGTAAGACAGAACTGGCCTTGGCAAATATTAATTTTGTGTAAGCCCCTCTGTGGCTCTTTCAATACCTTTACATAAGTGGGAGCTACTAGACAGCAGTGGAATATTGTTTTAATTAAAAAGTAATTAGTGCTGCATTGATCTGGAATTGGGAGTGGATTGTTAAAAAAACGGGCTGCTTTTCGTCAACTAATAAACAAAAAACAAAATACCCTTCTGAACAACTGTAACAAAACAACTTCCTAATTGCAACCTTCATCAAGAAAAGTGTATCGCTTTCTATTTTTTATCACCCGGGGTAAGACCAAAGGGACTTCAGATATTGCTACATTTAATACCCTCCAAAAGAGAGTGGGAGAGAAGTAAAGAGAAAAGCAATAAAGTCTCACTCTGTAAATTGGCAACACTTTTAATTCATGTTACAAGCAGGTGCAAGTATTGTCTCTCTTAATTGCCCATAACTAGGACACGTGAGCACAGGCCCAGTTTCACCTGTTCTCGTGCGGAGAGTAAATTATCCTTTCAGCTACTGAGCAAAGTTTGCTTTCATGCTGTTATCAGTTAGCAAGAAATGTCTTGGGAAAATAGGGACAGGGACGTCGCGGGGTGGTGTATGGTGATAGATAGGTATGGTAAAGACTTGTTGGTGCGTACAAAACTTAGGAATGTTAGTACTTGAGGTTTAATAATCCTGAAGCAAGTTCTCACTGGTCAATGTTTGTGGCGTTAGCCTTGCAAGAGTTAAAACATCCGTGCCATTCTGAAGATTGGATGCACAAGAAATAAGGCAGAAATAATTGATGGGTGAATGGAAGAAGGTTGTAAGTGCTTAGTGCCTACTTGGTGTTGACTAAATTGTCATTAACACTCTGTGCCCTGTGGGTGACTACATTGTATAGTCACTCAAAAATCAAAATGTTCAATTTTCTCTTATTTTTTAAATTCCAAATTATATATTTTTTGACAATGATTGGAATCAGCATGAAAAATGCATGAGTCCAAACAAGCTTAATCTTAAGACAGTGGATTTTAACATGCGGTGGCTGCCAAGAAATCCCAAATTTAGACATCATCATTGGTTTAACACATAATCTTGGAGAAAAATTCAGAATTTTTATGTTGTCAAGCAATAATATCTTCTTTTTCAAAACCGTTGGAGTTAGAGAAGGTTATTTTTGGATTCTTATGTATTATTAACATATCAAAACAAAGTCGTATATATGCCAGGGGAACACCCATGACCAGCCCACATCAAAGCAGTTAATGGTTTGCAGTCTGTATTGCTGTAATCTATTTTGATTCATTTTGGGCAAGTTGCTTTACTGAAGGAGACTTGGCTGCTATCATCTGGGTTTTAAGATGGCTTCCTGAATGAGCTGCTCTCATTTGGGAAGCCATCTCAAAAACCAGTGTTAAAACCTTTACAGAATGGGGTCGAAAGGCTCAAAGGCTTATCATGTATGCAGGTACACAGCCAGGCCTAATTTGTCCATGAAGGAAGAATTCACTGATCTTCCTAATCCATCTGATATTTTATTTGGGGATCAGATTGACACAGGGGTCTTCCATGCCTCGCACAACTGTGGTCCCATGTTCAAACCTTGGTCGAGCCTGCGATTTCATGTGCATTTGGTTTCTAGTCCGTACTGCTTCCTGCTTCTAAATTAAATCCCCTATGATATAATAGCATATGATGTAGTGCGATTTGAAATAGTGTCTTCATGACACTGTGTGAGGCAGTAGTGCTGGCATGTTGTTAAATTCTGATACCTCCTCTCCTCATTATTATATTTTCTTTTTTGTCTTTTGGCCTTCATAATTTTTCTGAGATTTTTCCCTCCAGGGGTACTCTTTCCTTTCCCCCACTGGGTATGCACCTCAGAATACCATAATCTTGGGTCCACCCTTGAAATGGCTCCTGGACACTCAGTGAAAGCCATTACATTACACTGACACATGTTAACCACCCCCTAAAAGAGATTTTGCCTGGGGTTTCTCCATTTTACTGTGGTAACATTTTCTATGTCTATTTACTCATTTCCAAAATTGCATTGTAATGTGACCAGATGATGTCTTGAACCTTCACACTCATTTACTAGGAAGAGAATTCCTTGAAAGTTTCAGAAACCAATGAACCTATAATACACATGCATACCTGTGTTGATGATACAGCGTCAGCTCACTTAACATTGCATTGTGGGATATCTGAAATTAGTGAATTGACAAATGTTGTTGTAACATTCTCATAGCTTGCGCCTGATATGGCACAAAAAAAAGAAGTTTGTTTGGCATATCCTGACTGATGCTAGAAAACCTTGCCAACTCAAATTTTATGCAAATTAGCACAAAATAAAAAAAATCTGCCGATTGACCCATGATTTCCATTAACAATTAAAAAAAATTACCCACACAAAGACGAAAAAACATCAAGCAATACAACTAAACAACATCTTTGCTATGGCATTGAAAAAAACTCTAAATAGTTGAATTCATTGTAGAGTAAAACAGTGTGAAGCTCATCTTTAAACAAAGTCCGACTGATCGACTTCAAAATTTTTCCTCCATTACAGCAAACAAACATCTTTTTAGGCCTAAGTACAACATAAGGCAGTGATTGTGCTTACATACTTCTTGCTTTCAAGTGACATTATTTGCTTGTTATAATGGACAAGGTTTGGGTGGGCACACAGCTGTCTGCACTGACTTAAAGCACTGACATTTTGACACAAACACACAAAGACCATATATTGAAACATGCGTAAAAGCTACGTCAAGGCTATGACATCACCGCACAGAGGTAAAAAAATTGAATATAGTCATATACCAGTCATGTAAAGCAACTTCTAAAATGACATACATTAAGCATGGCTCCAGCAGACAATCTGCCATCATTAAAGACGACATCCAAATGTGCATCCATTAAACATACTTTCATAGATGACCTACCGTTATTTATTCCCCAAATCACCTACCATCACATAATGGGTCCCAAATGACCTACAGTCATAAAGGATCGCTTCCCAAATCACCTAGTCATTTGGAATGACTTCGCAAATCAACTGCAATCACTGTGCAGTCGTTATGGTGACCACAGTACCGTAATCCCAATCAGAATATAGCTTAAATGCATTCCTATGCAGATCGTAACCATGCTTACCAAAATGTATCACATGCATATTTCTATCTCATAAAACCATTCAAAACTTGTATGACAGTTTATATATGACTGGTGCACTTAAAACCTTTCTGGAGGACTCTTATGCCCATGATATACTACCAGTCGCAAGGAGCGTAGCGATTTTTTTATGACATCACTTCCGTCGCTTATTGGAAAAGCGACTGCCGATATCTAATCGATAAGTCGCTAGCATACCCAAGCGACTTGACACAAGCCCACGCAAGCCAGTTGACTTTAATTCAACTCAATCGCTCAGACGCTCCCAGCGACTTTGACGCTGGAAGCGATTGACAAAACGCTGTGAGCGTTTTTCACTAGCGATTTTGCAGTCGCACGCTGCGACGGCAAGTATATCATGGGCATTAGCGAGGATAAAGCAACATTCTCTTGGGGCTCATTTTGTTGAGGAAAGATTAACATTTAAAGATAAACTTCCTTGGTTTTGCATTAAATTCCTTGTCTCGATCTCTTATAATCTGTCTGGTTACCTCGCCATAAGGCATAGCAAATTTAATTAACACAATGTATGCATATCAGCTATGCTTAAAGGTTCAAATATGTATATAATACAGTGCTTTATTCTCTTAGCACTATTGACAAAGTATTGTAATCATGTTTATATTCATGTTTGTCTGGTATATGCAGTTATAACACCTCACTTTAATTGGACTGAATTTTAATGCTGCATTCTTGTTGAAATATGTATTTGCATGTGTAGATATAACTGTACATATATACATGTTATGAAGAAAATTTTGTTCAACAGATATTATTTTGTCATTTTGCATAAAATGTATGTATTATATGCCTTTAAATATTAATGGATAGTGTACATACAGGGTGTCCCAGAATGATTAGTACCCATCGATACCCAAAATGTTTTATTTTTTTTTCCATAGAAAATCAATAACATTAGGTAAGTTGGTTTAATATCCAACTTCATTATATTGTAACCTTTCATAGGAATTTTGAATCATAAAAATCGGACTAACCAAAGTGAAAATACACTTAATTGTGTTAGAGGTGCTGATTCCACCCTTTGGGCTAAGTGAAAAAAATGTATGTGTGTGTATCCCTCGACTTACCAAGCCTTTTTGCATCACATTATCCTCCTTCGAAAATCTCTTACTCTTGATACTTTTGATTTTGGTACCAATAGATAGCTATGATCATTCTCTTTCCCTTGATACCAAGATAAGTACCAGCATACCCTTTATGGCATCACATGACGTCATAAAGACCATTAGGCAGCAAAAATTGTCAATTTCAGAAAACACAAGTGCACAATAGGCGAAAATTCAATTTTGCACCAAAACATTAGGACTATCAGATTTTATAAGTACCAGCATACCCTTTATGGCATCAAATGACGTCATAAAGTCATTATGGCAGCAAAGCAAAAATTGTCAATTCAGAAAACAAAACGTGCACAATAGGCGAGAAAATTCAATTTTGCACCAAAACATTAGGACTATCAGATTTAAAGTTGTTGTTGGCTCTAAATAATGGCAAAAGACAGATTTTATATACATACAGAGGGTTTTAGTGCTTTAATCTGGCAGAAACAGTACCAAAATAGTATATAATAGGCATAATGCTGGTGGCCACTGAGCGTTACTGTCTAGCGAGGTTTATGACATCATTTGACGTCGTACCGGGCATATTAGTACTCATTTTGGATCGAAGGAAAAAGGGGACAACAGCTCTCTATGGTACCACAATCACACGTTTTGAGTGTTTAATAACGAATTCCCAAAGGGATAATGCATGTTGTAAAAAAGCTTGCCAGAAGAAGGAAAAGTTAACATACATTTTTTTCACTTAGCCCAAAGGATGAAATCAGCAACCCTCTACACAAATTAGGGTATTTTCACTTTGCGTTAGTCCGATTTTATGATTCAAATCTTATGAAAGGTTACAGTATATTGAAGTTGGATATTAAACCAAATTACCTAATGTTATTGATTTTCTATGGAAAAAAAAAAACATTTGGGTATCGATGGGTACCAATCATTCTGGGACACCCGTATAAAGGTTGTGATGGTAATGGAAAATGTGTGTGGGGTTTTGGAAATACAGTTTCACATAGGTCATTACTTAATAGTATAGAAGTAACCATTAGGCTGAATAAAAATGTGCTAAAGCTTTTTTAAATAAGTCCCACACTATTAACTTTGGTCTCATACACATGTTCATTTTTATGGATATTATGTTTATGTTCATATGAAATAACCAGGGCGTGATGATTACTTGTCCCAGTCCTGATTTACAACCAATTGGGGTGAAGTTGTTCATTGCTGGTCACATTTTTGGTTTAGCTGAGGACATAACACCCAATTATCCTGTTTGCTTAAAGCGGCACTGGCATTTCACAAAATATGAAATTTCTTCAATTTGCTCTCAAAGAACAGAGATATATTTACACATAAAAATAACATAACCCAAAACAGCTTAGGGACATGGATATGAGGATAAAGACATCCAGGTAATTGTAGGCAACTTTTAAGTTTTCCACAACTTAATCACAAATGTGTAATACATTCATGAATATTTTTGACTCATACTCACTGATATTTAAAACCACAAAGGTTATAGACACGAATCAAACAGTGTGCAATAGCGTGGGAAACAATGCATACGGCGTGCGTTGTTCTTGTGTGTTAAACGCCATTTTCGTCGTCTGCTGAATGTAACGTCGACGACGACGTTAAGTTATAAATCGTTCTGTTTACTCATAGGAGCTGCTTGGTCCTTAATCATTTCGGCGTGAGGGCTTTTGTATATAAACGCCTTACAACCATGCAAAAATATCGATTTTGAAAAATCGTAAGGGACGCATCTATTTTTTTCAAATGTGCCAGTGTCTCTGTAAATACAAAAATCAGATGATTGATTGGACACTAGACACAATCATGACGGCTATTCAGTATTAATTAGTTCAAAGAAATCAACTCTATACGAGGTCGTTGTCCAGGACAATTGCATATTTTAATAGACAGGGCTACAACTTCATCCCTAACTGCTCGTAAATCACAAGTTGGGAAAGTGAATTGCCCCGTGCTGTAAGTAACCTATGTAATATAACAGTTATGTTACACTTTACATGCTCTGTGAGCTAGTGAACAGTATAAGTTCAAGGAGTCCAGCCAAGAAAAATATTGAAACATACTGAAATCAACCCTACAACAAATATTTCCACTTATTTGGATGTTCAGAATGTACAGAATTTAATTCCAGATGTTTCCCCCTGTGACTGCTACTTACAGCTGTGGTATTGATCCACTTAGCACCTATCAGGTTAAACATGTCTATAGAAAACAACAGTGTGGTATGTGAGTTACTGACTTTGTAACTTTCAAAATCTGCCAGGTGCACAATGAATGGTGGCTGTGATGTCACTGCCACCAACTAGCAGTCAGTAAAAATAGAGATATTAATTTCTACTGGAATATTCATACAATGTAAACATGCAAATTGATTTAGAGTATGTTAAATGAGTTCATTTCAATATTTTTCTTTACTGGACTCAAATTTTTAATATAATTTGACAACTCACTGCATTTTCAGGACCGGTGTGTTTTCAGAAAATAGTGTTTCTCCACGATGGCCTTACAAAGACTATTTCAGCATTGCTCAGTAAAAGAGAAATATTAACTACCTTTAAATGATGCTTATGGTTGTAGGAATTGTTAGGTAGAGCCCACACCATTAGTGTTGGACGACTGGTCTTTCACAGAACTTACACATTGAATAGTCTACAATAAAATCAAGGAATTTTCTTCTTAATAGTTGGCTCAGAGTTTATAGTAGGAGGATGTACCTAAAAAACGAGTACCTTGCAGGTGCCCAGTTTAATTTTGCATGCTGACATTACTGCCCATCTGTAAGGGATTTCCTCTATAGGCCTATTCTCCTTTTCAGAGCCCAGTTCAATGACTTCACACTTGTTGACCATTCGCTGTGATCCATTGATATATGGGTATCATGTTGTAAGAAGATAAGAACAGGAGACAACCACAACTGCACAAGTGGTGATATAAAGACTTTGTGGTTTTATGGTGCATGTCTGTGATCTTTGGATGTGATGAAGCAATGTCAATATGAATGTGAAGTCCTTAAATTTGTGGGTTTAGTAAAATATGCTTTATGGCAATAAACAATCCTGATTATGATGGATGAGCATGTTGTACTAGTTTGCCATGGGTTTGTTCTAGTGAATCTTTTCTGTGAGAGCAGACACTCAACCAACTTACCCATATAGTAGTTCATCTGGCTGCAAAATAACAAAGTCGCTCTATGTCCTTGTGTACCTACCGCTGGATCCTCTTTGAGGGCAGGAACACTTAGCAACTTCACTGTAAATTAACAATATGCCATTGCTTTATTTTGTTTCAATTGATTTGATCAAACCTTTCTCAGAGACCATTACTTTGTGGATGTACCTGTATAATTGGTGTGAGTGTCACTTCATTTTTATACATGTATCACAAGAACAGCTGATGCACTTGCTCCATGAAATACATCCATTATTATTAACCATACATTGGTTTACAAGACTGGACTTCCACACCCAAAAGAGCTTTCAAAGAGAAACAGTGACTTAAAGGCCGACTCAGAGATTTCCTGAGGAGGGCGCCCTCAATTTCCAAAAAAAATCGTGTTTTTTGCATGTACATAATGCTTGTCCATATACTAATCTCTGTGCGAAATTGCTAAGCTTAAATCGAATTCCTTCATATAGAAAATCACAACTTTGTTATAAAATTCCGGATCCGGAATTTTTGTTATACACAGTATCCTATGGGACGTAATACTACACATAAATGTTTACTGCATCAAAACGAAAAATCCGATTCATCTCAAATTTCGGAATTGTGCATTTTAGGTTACTATCTTTAGTTCTAGTTGACTATTTTCCAAAAAAATAATATTTCGAAATCTCTGAGTCAGACTTTAATTTGTTTAAACCTGCAGTTGAATAACCGCAATTTGTTGAAACCTGATAGACCAGATTTAAAAGAAATGATTGATTACTTTCAATCTCAAGTAATGATGATGTGATTCTTTTTTTTAATAAATTTTGTGAAACCAAGCTTGGTTAATAAAGCATGTCAAATTGAGAAATTGATTAAAAGATCATTTCTAGAAAGCTGCCGAATCTCTTAAATGTCAAATTAAATGTAATGGTGATAATCTTGTTAATAACGTATTTGAGTTTCATTGAAAGTTCATATTTTCAAAAAACAAACTCAATTATCCAGTTCTTTGTATATTATCAGAACCGATTTTTGCATATTGATGGACTATGCATCAAAGATCATTTAATCAAGAGTGAATCATTTGACAAAATGATTGATTCCTATACCCTGCCAGCATATTACAATTGCCTGAAAAGTGAAATGTTACAAAAGTGATTCCTGAATTATCATGTAGCAAACTCCTGGATGCTGGTGTAACTAATTTCGCTTTATTCCCTGTAATCAGAGTTCCTGGAAAAAATTAATTTGATAGGTCGGAACGAAGTATTGACTAAGGCCAAATCAATGCCTTAAAGAGGAAAATGATCAAACCGCCTAGGGTGTGCAATCTTTGAACATATATTTATTTCCATATTGCTAAGTATTACTTGATACCTACTAAACTTAAAAAAAAAATGTAACCCTATATCCTTAAATCCCTAAATGACATTTTTTGCCACTTTCAAAATAACGGAGCGGACCCTGCCCTTGTGTTCATGGGGAAAGTGCTCCTAGATCTAACAAACCACTGATAACGCTACTCCTTTTTTCTGATAGTCGGTTGCTAGTCATGTCCTGTAGGGACATAAGGGATATAATTTTTAAAGGTACCTTGCAACAGACATACGTGTATTGCAAGTACACATTGTCTTGTAAGCAATTTTACTGCCACATTGCAATTGTTTGTAAAGGAAGCACACAACAAAGAATTATATGCAAACAAACTGAAATATATCTAGATTACAATTAATTCAAAACACTATGGGCTGTATAGAACTTAAAAGATTCTGTGCCAAAAGGCAATTTTGCTCTAGTCAGTGACAGAATTGTGCATCTGACATAATTTAATAGTGCAGAACAGATGTCTGTCCCATTAATAATCACCTGTGAACAGTTGAAGCTTATTAAAGCAGAAAGTTTACTGACATGATTTATTTTGTCTGCGAGTAAAGGAACATTTAACTTTAAAAATTATGCCCTGTTCCAGCTCTACATTTGAATCAATAACAATCCATGTCTTGCTCATTGACAAACCTTGTGTATGCACAATGTCAGCTAATTCTGTCCCTGACTATAGCCACCAATGGCGAGTGCCAAATTGTGTAAAACGTTTGCCTATGGAGTGTGAACTGCCGCACTGTGACGAGTTGCGATTTATCCGTATTGAACTACTGTTACACAATTTGGCACTCGAAGACCCTCTAGTATTAACTGGAGTTCAATGCTGCAGGGAAACCACCAGCTGTGGAATTCAGTAATCAGGGACAGTGTTAGCTAACCAATGGTGCATACACAAGGTTTGTCAATCAGCAAGACATGGATTGTTATTGGTTCAAATGTAGAGTTGGAACAGGGCATATTTCAACAAAACCTATCAAATCAATTTCTTAAACACATCTCTAGAAAACAACACAACAAATGCAAACGTATGTTGCAAAGAGAACCTGACCACATTCATATCAACCCTCCCAAAGCATGTCGGGTACCCAGTGACTAGCATCAGTGATGTCATTGCCCTCAACTCTAACAGTCAAGTAAAAAATAAGTTTTAATTTCATGTGTTGCCAATAGTTTCATACAATATAAACATCCAATGGTATTCCAAAAAGTAGTAGTGACTCAGGCACGTATGCAGGCGTGCAGATACTCCCAAAAAATTCCACAAGGGGAAAAATGTCCACTTTTCTGATTTTTTGACAAAAAGGTTAAAGTTAGAAAAAAAAATTGACAAGAAAGCTCACTTTTTGGTGGGGGGTCAGGTCCACTTTTA